>JANHGL010001943.1:0-15736 GCA_024611195.1 Ceyx melanurus
ACAAGAGGTTTAGGGTAAACACAAGGAAAAACTTTTTCCCAGTGAGGGTGCCAGAGCCTGGAAGGGGCTGCCCAGGGTGGTTGTGGGGTCTCCTCTGGAGACATTCAAGACCCGCCTGGATCTGTTCCTGGGTGACTTAGTCTAAGTGATCTGCTCTGGCAGGGGGGTTGGACTAGATGATCTTTCCAGATCCCTTCCAACCCCTAACATTCTATGATTCTATGGTCACAGAACTACAGAATTCCAGGCTGGAAACATGCTGCAGAATTTGCTTGGCTCACAAATAAGAGTGGTGGGTCCTTCAAAGGAAAATGAAACCTCATCAATGGAACTACACAAGATAAAATCTACCTCACAGCCTGTTTAGATTATAGCGACAAGATGTTATTAGATGCATTTCCAATAACCATCCATGTTACTTAAAATTTGAAGTACTCCACCTTAATTACTTTAACTCAAATAACTGCAAGGGATCATAACAGTTAGAGGAGAAAAATAGTTGTTAACTTGTTGACTGCCAGATGCAGACTGCTGATAGGAGATGTATCAGATATTAAAGCATTAAAACTGACCTCAGCCTGGCAGGAGAGCGCTGTGATTCATGCCCATTACTCGTAGGCACAGCATGAGTACCAACAAATAATTGAACAGAGATCAAAGCATTAGCTGTTTCAGTGGAATAAGGCAAGAGATTAATCTCTCATTTACTCTTAGATAAACCTCCTTCCTAACTTTCTCTCAGCTCAGCAGCAACTTCAGCAAGTCCAGTGTAGGAATCTGTTACATTGCCACCTTGTTTACACCTCTACTATTCCATTAACATTATTGTGGTGGAGGGTGAGGACTGGCCCACTATTCTGCTTCATCAGAGCTTTCCATCTTTGAGTTGCTTCAGACTTTTCTCTGTGAAAAACAAAGAACCTATCTGAAAAAATCTATATTAAGAAAGTCTTGCAAGGAAGATATTTTCTTCAGCCTTGAGCTTCCAATTATGTTCCAGGTATGGCAAGTCTAAGATACAGAGTTCAAAGTAGGGTACATTGTGAAAGAGGTGCACTCTAATTAAAAACACAGTATGTGGAAGAAATGTCATCTTTGTGCTTGTACAGCAGTCAGTGCAAAGTACTGCCTGTCCAATTTCCCAAGAGCAATGTAAGCTTTGGAAGCACCTAAACACAGATTTGCAGCCAAGTTTCACAGACCTGGAAATAAAAACTTATCATCAGTCTAATCTCCATGTAGCTGGCTGATAAAAGGAGTGAAATGGCTACAACATTAATCAAACTGGGGCATCTAATGAAATGTATGAGCAGTAACTCTGAAATATCACCCACAAGCAGCTTCCCAGATTCATTCAAGAGGAATCACAGCACTTTGCAAAGCAGGGTCTTCCACCTCTCCTCATGTGGCTTGTACTAGTGAACCTACAGTCACAGCACTGAAAGGACAGAGGTGAGGCAAATAGTCACACTGGCTCTTCCTGGCTTCAGAGTCTGAGACCCAGCTTGCCTGCTTCCCTGTGGCCAAGCAGGCAATGAGGTGGCTGGTGCTGTTTGCTGTGCACAAAGATGATGTCTACTCTCAGCCTATGTATTTCTACTGGTCATCTTCAGAGACAGAAATAATTCTTCTTCCTCAGTGGGGGCCTGATGTCATCTGAGGATGTTTTGTTTTGTTTACCTGCTTCTGAAAGGTCAGAGACTAAATATACAATATCCACAGTTATCTGCAGGCAGCAAGCACCTGGCTATGGAGGACAGGGCGGCTGTGATCTGAAAAGGAACCTAGACGAAGGAGACATGACCTGAGCCTCAGCAGCAGATGCTGACCTTCACACAAAGTGTGCCTGAAGTGATGAGGAGACTTGGGAACGGAAACATGTGTGGTCCTCGTGGTGTTCTGTTTAGAACTGTGAAGATACTGTGACAGATAAAATAAAGATTATCTGATCCTTGCTACCATTTGAAAAACACAAAGTGTATTAGCCTCCACTCTTACACATACTGGAAGAAGTAAATTGTGGTTGCTCTGATGCAAGGAAATTAAACACAGCATTTACCTGGTACAGTGTAACAACCTTCATGCCACTAAACTCTCTTATCATTCAAAACAGGGTCACTCCTGGGAACAGCAAATACCATTTCTTCAGCTTAGCAGGACAGTCCACTGAGTTCCAGTGTCAGGAGCACCTGGGCTTTGGAACTGTTTTGTTCATGACTGAAGACATACTCAGTGAAGTCCAGAGGTCAAATGAAGAAGACCAAGCATGTGGAGTCTCCATCTCTGGAGACACTCAAGACCCACCTGGATCTGTTCCTGGGTCACTTGGTCTAGGTGACCCTGCTCAGGCAGGGGGTTGGACTGGATGATCTTCTAGGTCCCTTCCAACCCCTAATATCTGTGAATCTATGAATCTATGAATTGGGAGGTCAGTACTGCTCCTCAGTGATCAAAGCATCTGGGACATGAAATCACAGGTCTGTAGCAGCACAACAGACGTGGGACCCTCTGAGCTGGAGATGTGTCAGGGCGAGGAAAGAGCTGGATCTACTGCCTGTCTGCAGCAAAGGAGGCTGGGTTAGCCCTCTGGAACAGTTCTCAGCCACAAGGCTCATGACACTCAGCACAGGGATGTTATCAGCTGTGTTATATGAATGGACATCCCTCTAGAAGAATTGAATACTGAAATGCTCCACAGGAAAACAGCTGAAAAAAATTCACTTGCCCCCCCAGAACTGCCCTCACATGTGTGTTCCAGCCATTCCTGTGACAAAAAATCTGATTTGTGCAGAGGTACCTGCCTCTAACAGACTGTGTGCTGCACCATCTGCCTGCATGGAGCAGTACACAGCCACTGGGCTTGTCAGAGCAACAGGGAGAGCTGTGCTCAGGCTCCACTGAGAATGAAAAGATCTCAGACAGCTCAAGCTCAACATGCTTCTCAAACTACTTATTAGCACAGCATGGAGCTGCTACTGCCCAGAAGCAGGAAGGAAGCACGTTGCCACATCCTTCCCTGTCGTCCCTCCTCTGCCTGCAAACACAAAGCACAAAAAGGTTGTGTTAGAGAGTCCAGCAGGCTCATGGGATTGAAAAAGGATGTTATATTGGGCACCTCATCCATCAGAGAGATGGTGGGATAAAATAGTCTCCTGGGCCAAATTCAAGACATAAATATTGTGCTTTTTTTTTTTTATGTTAAAGGGAAGTCTTTTAACTTTTAATCTTGCCATATTTCAATTACATGATAAAAATGACAGAGAGCTAAAATACAAGATAAATGCACAGCTAACCTTCCCCATATTCTTGGGTTCCTAAGATTGCTCTCTTAAATACATTGCAACTACTCTGTAAAGTTACAATGGAACTCACTCTTAAGCCACTGCTGTATCAATCATTTGATTTAATGAGCTATCCAAACACTGTTTCCCATCAGTGCTTTGCTCCAGTCATGGCTGTGCTAGAACCAACTGCAGAGATAAAAGATAAACTTCCTATGTGGAAACTCTCCTCCCCCAGTGATTCCCATCTAGGCAAGGCTTTAGGTCAAATTAATCATGATTGCATTTTTGCAAAAACATGATGGTTTAGCCTGATATTAAAACTCCTTATCCCTTTCTAATTTGAGTGGCTAAAAACAAAAGTCCATTTTCTGATTGAGCTCCCTCCAGCTGTTTAAAGAAGAACATTTCTTACAGACATGTTTTGCATGTATTTATTCTCTTGTTCTTCTATTGGTATTTATCAGGGTTTTGTTGGGTTTTTTTTTCCCAGCAAGATAGACCCTGATTGCACTATCAGAAAAACCAACAGAAGAAACAGTCTTAGAGAAATAAGTCCACATCAGCATTGAGCACATGGAGCCAGAGACCCAGCTCTGGCAAGCCCATCACCCACAGATGAGATAAGCAGCATCTCTTCACTTCCTCAACAACCAGAGGTTTACAAGCAATCCATCTCTCTGGGAACAGAAACCTTTCACCCAACCTAAATACAGGTATTTCCCTTCCCTGGGTGACAAGCTTGCCATGGCTTTGATCCCAGGTCTGAATCCAACTTTGGAGAGCACAAACTCCTCCTAGAATTCATTATAATGTATTTCTTGCCCCTCAACACTTTGACATAGAGCTCAATAGATCTCACACTGGCTTCTACTAGTGCTGGCACTTGCACACACATGGACACAAGCCATCATCAATGATGAGCTGTCAGGAGGGGATTAAAAGCTGGCTATGCAACTAGTCCTGAATCCAGCCTTCTTCTGCCTACTTTGTTCTGTACTCCAGCTTTAACACTAATAGCAGCACAGAGCTGCAAAAATGCTGCTGATAAATGGGGGGCTTAATCAAACAAAGCACTCATAATTATTTGATTAAGAATCCTTTTCTTTATACAAAAATAGACAAAATTCAAAACATTTGTGCCCTTCTGCATTCACAGGGTGGAAGTAACCACCCTGGAATTTGAACAGAGTTAGCTGAGGTTTCTGACTGCCAGGCCAGTGTGAATGAGACAATGTCCTGGCCTCTTGGGAGGAATGTTTGGACACAGGAATTGTTCTTTTCCCTGAGTGGACACAGTCAGCTGGCCATATCACAGGCATCAACAGATTGGGATTCAGGCACTGCATAGATGTCAGTCAAAAATCACACAGAGAAGGCAAAAGATGATGTCCAAGTGCTGAATTATGTGAAATTAATATTCTACCCTTGTTTCAGTAGTCAGTAGGAAAAGTCATTAGAAACAACACTAATGGGAAGACTCACATAATGAATGATACCTCTACTCTGGAACAGTGTATCTCTGATGTCCAGAGGTGGTCCTTCTCAAACAAGCTCATGACAGGCAGGTGACGTGCAGAAAGTTTACATAGTTGAGCCTTCCTCATTTCAGCAGATAACCAGAGCACATCCACCCCAGGCCACAAGGCTGTCAGCTCTACCACTCTCATCAGGCCCCATTAGTAAGACAAATTCTGAAGACAATAAAGTGAAGCAATAAATAGAGACCTATCCTATGTAGCTGCCTGCAACAGAAGAGTATAGCAGGATATATAGCAGTATATATCCCAGTGACAATAAAAAACAAAGTAAATTTGATTTGCATATTAGATTCAAATTTAGGAGTGCCATACAAACACTGCCATCAAATCTGATTGCATGAAAGCAATCCTTTGTCAAAGCCAAAACATTTCCTTTTAAAGTCTTCAAACAGCCTTGGTCCGTGACAGTTACCATCTGATTCTCCTCAGAAATGAACCCAACCAAAATGTTTCTCAAGCAGCACAGCAGATTGAGTACATGGGCATGTTCAGCCCAGCCACCAGGCCCAAAGGGTGCACTGGGCTCACACTAAAAGCATGACCAGCTTTCAGAGAAAACACAACACAAGGTGGGACGGGATTAGAACTCCTACCCAGCCTGTCTAGATGCTCTAACTGCATTGCTGAACATCTGCCCAAAGCCCCAGGACACTGCAGGAAGCTTTATTCATGAGTTTAGAAGAAGCTTAATATCAGATGTCTAGTGTGAATCACTAACTGCTCAGTACAGGCTTCACCTGGGTGATGTGCTGAATCCCCAAGATGGAACTCCAGAGCTTCCTACAGAGATCACTTGAATGGTCCTCCCAGCACTGATCTCTGTGGTCTGCTGGCACTGCTGCTGTAGGTCAACAAGCTACATTTCTCCTTGCAAACTAATGAGGCCCAGGGCACTGGTCCAAGCACTAGCAAATGATCATTTGTACTCTTTAAAAGTTAACATAGTCCTTGACAAAAACTTGGCACATGTTAACTAGTGCTCTCCCAGTCATGGCTGGCCACGGTCTGGATCACTGCCCTTGGGCAGCTGGAATACTTGTGACTGACCTGTTTGAAATTCAAACATTTGGCTAGATGCAAGTCCTGCTGTACCACTTTCCCATAAGAGCTGGGAGGCTTTGGCACATTTTATTTCCCAGCACAGGTGCAGCTCCTGTGCTCTGAGCAATGCCCTCTCATCACCATTCATTAACACCTAGTTCAAGTTTTGGTAAAGAGTAAGGTCCACATTGCACATGCTCATACCTTCTCATTTGCACAAGAGAGGGCAAGCCAGAGTCCTGAGAAATCTGTCAAGAGTCCTGTGCTGCAGAGTGAAGCAACCTGCAACGTAAGGCTTTCCACCCCACACTTTGCCTACAAAGCCAAAAACCACATGTGGGTAGCATCAACAAAAACCAAACACCTTCTCCTGTCCTGCCTCAAGTTTTATGTGCAAACAAACAACCTCCATCATGGTTGGAAAACTCACATTTCAAGGTAGACCTTTGTGCTTCAGGAAAAAATATCCCAACTGAAAAAGCAGCGTTGGTTTCTGGCACTGCTGAGAAGAGAAAGCCAAGGAGAGATCTGCTGGCAAACAGCTGGCAGAACAGCACAGAAAATCCTGGCCCTATGAACAACACACTACATGGTTTTAGGCAAGTCACTAGATTGACCTGAGGCAACTGCAAAATAAAGTTGAGTGTCATGGAGTATCGGGGGTGAGAAAGATTTCGCAGGTCACCAGTCTACACTTCTGGTCCCATAGCAGGATACAATGCAGGTTGCTTTTAAAACCCCTCAGTGATGTAGAACTCACTGTTACCACTCAGTCTCTTCCAGAACTGCCCTCTTTTCACCACTATGATATGTTTTCAAATCTAGAACTCAAATTTCCTTTGTTACAATTTATGTTCTTACCCACCCCAACAAGGTGGAATAGGCAGTCCCCTCACCTCTGCTACAGCCTTTTCTCTAGCTGAAAACTATTAACCTTCTGTCTTCCCACACTTGTCTTTTTAGGCTAAATGACTTTAAATTAGGATTCATATTACAATTGTACCCCAAGGCAAAAACAAAGCTGAGGTCCTCCCTGGAACCACAGAAATGCAGTTTAAGAGTCCCTGCTCAAAATGCATATAATCATCAACACAGAAAAGAAAGGGAAAATTAAAGTAAAATGGTCAAAGAAAAAGATTGTTCCTATTTTAAAGGTAGGAACTTGGTACAGATAGACACGTTTAGTCTTTTCAAGAAATCCCATAACTGCAAATGAGTTTATAGAGGACTTAGTACTGAACAAAATTATTGCATTTGAAAACGTGGTTATTTCTGCTCTACTGAGCTGCTAGATAAACTGTTTCGGAATTCAGCCTGAAGATGTATGAATGTTTGTGACAGAGCTGGGGAACACAAACCAGATTCTCCAAGTCCCCCTCCAAGAAGCTAATCTAAATACCATTCTTCTTTGTAGGGGAAGCAGTGAGGAATAATTACATTTTTCAAACCTCTCCAAAGATCGGATTTTTTCTAGAAGAGCTCAAAACAAAATTATCATTACTTGCTTAAAACACTTACATGAACCCTCCTTTGCAGAGCAAACCAAAACAATGATCACAAGTTTAAAGGATTGTGCACATCAAATTTACTGTACCTGCAAATTTCCTTCAGACAGAACAATTATTAATTGCCTGAATGGCCACATTTAGGATTTTCTAAAAATGCCTTCCGAGTTTGTGTGCGCATTCCCTATCATCCATATGCTTCATTGAGCCATTACCATGTTAATTCATTCTTTTTGACATTCCAGCCCATGCATAAATTTCCTGCTTGTTGCAATTTTATGTTTTAGCAACATTTTGCATGCCCTGCACTGCCACGGTTTCCAGTTTAAAATAGCTCACCCAGTAGCAGCAGGCATAGTTCCAGCATTTCCATAGAGCATCACAGAGATTCAGGCAATCTGAAGCACTATTAGAAAATTATCAGACCCTAAATAAATGCAAAATTAATGCTAACAAACAAACAACAAAGCCCAGGAACAGAACTCCTCTGAAGAAATGGAAACACTACACAGTTTGATTTTGTGTCAGGGTAGGAAGTTGCATGTGAGGATGGAGTTAGACAAACAGTTTGATGAAGAAATATGGTCCTAAAAGAACCTCAGGGGAAGCAATAAATCTTGAATTGTTCAGATATAAAAATAATTCCTCCAACTGGCAAATCAGTCTGGGGGCAGTTAGCCACAGAGCATGCTTGGGTTGATGACCCCAGTTTGTTCATGCCTACGTAGCCATGGCAGCAAATCATCACTCAGCACAGCAGCAGGGCAGGAGTCAAGTCAAACTGCACCTAAAGAATTTAGGAGCTGCAGCACACTGGAAATAGCAGCATTGGAAAAACACACAGAGGTCACAGTGGTCAAAGTATTGCACAGAGTGGTTGGAGTAAGAAAGGATCTCTGGAGATCATCTAGTCCACCCCCTGCCCTACTAAAGCAGGTTCACCCAGAGCAGGTTGCACAAGAACATGTCCAGAATATGCAGTGCAATGCTCTGACCATGGCATGTTACTAGAGGACATAAAGAGGTGAGTTTTTAGGGGCAGGGTGTGTTGTCTTTCCTTTGTGGCATGGGTGATACTGAAACTGGAACATCATGTATAATTCAGGCATTCCATTAGTTTTAACTTGACTAGAAGATGGAAGAAGAAGCAGAGGTGAGGGAATGGTGTGATTTCAGACCTGAAAAAATGCTTACTTCTGGAAAATGGAAAGTGCATGAAATTTAGTGTATCGGCATGGAGCCTGCAAAAGATGACTTGATGTGTTAAGAGAAAGAAACCACAATCTTCCAGGGGACACTTCAGTTTAGCAGAGGGAGTCGTAACCAGAACTGCTATCTGGACACACCCCAGATTAGAGACACAGTGCAAATCCTGAACAGTCAGGATTACTAATTTTCACTGCCATGGGTGACTCGTCCTTCCTGTGAGTTCTCCAAATTAGGTCTGAACCCCAAGATGGGATGTGTTTATTGTCCTGAGTTTAGTGTCAAAGCAACCAGATATGGAGTAATAACACGTATTACATGGTTCAGATGATCCCATGATCCCTTCTGGCTTTTAAACTCTCTCAATGAACCTGTGACCTTTATAAAACACTGGCAGCAATGGAGAAAATATTGAAATGTATGCACAATGATTTTCCCATTATGCTAAAACATGCATCTGCAACCTTGTTTCTATGAACACTCAACCTTGTGTTTTTCCAAACATGGCTTGTGCTCCTATACTTTCAGCTCCTGCATTACTGCTCCCATTTATCTGCACACTAAGGTAGTATTTCCAGTGATCTCAGCAGCACCAGACCTTTCTGCCAAAACTGCCTGGTCATCTCCCAGCTCTTCCCCACATATTCATGCAGCTAACACTTTTCCTTCTCCTGTTTTCCCTGACTGATGCCCCTCCTACTGTCTCTGAGGAAATCTCCCAGATTAGACATTATTTCTTAAATTCTGCCTTGCTTTGGGCCAGTCCTCCAGGATACAACTTTTTTTTGTGAATACTAAAAGAGTCACAGATTCACAGAATGGTAGAGGATAGAAGGGACCTCTGGAAATCATCAAGTCCACCCTGCCAGAGCAGGATCACCCAGGGTAGGTTTGCACAGGATCCCATCAAGGTGGGTCTTGAAAGTCTCTAGAGAAGAGGATTCCACAACCTCTCTGGGCAGCCTGTGCCAGGCTCTGTCACCCTCACAGTAAAGAAGATTTTCCTCATGTTCAGATGGAACTTCCTGTGTTCCAGTTTGTGCCCGTTGCCCCTCTTATCACTGGGCATCACTGAAAAGAGACTGGCCCCAACTTCTTGACACCCACCCTTCAGACATTTGTAAATATTAATTACATCCCCTCTCAGTCTTCTCCAGGCTAAACAGTCCCAGGTCTCAGCCTTTCCTCACAGGAGAGATGTTCCAGTCTCTTCTTCATCCTCATAGTCTCATGGATAACTTACTGTCCACCAGGACTCCAAAGTGCTTCTCTGTGGAGCTGCTTTTCAGCAGGTCTACCCCTAGCCTGTACCAGTGCATGAGTTTATTCCTTCCTTGCTGAAGGACTTTACATTTATCCTTGTTGAATTTCATGTTGAATTTTGTACACAGACACATGCCCCTTCCCTAGTTTTTAATCCTCTCTCTCTTCCCAGCCCACACAGGCCATTTAAGACACTTTGCACCAATTGTGCCACATCCACGTTGACATGTACAGTACATGCTGAGGATGACTTCATGGTAAGAGGACTTCAAAACTCTTTGTGCTTCAGATAGAAACACCTAATTTAAAACTAGATTGGGCCAAATCTCAAGGCTGATATTTTCAGCATGCACACAGAAAGAAAGGCACATGTCTTACTCCTCTTGATGTCTTGTCAGAACCTTTCTGCAGGAGGGGATAACACGCATTAGTGTGTCTCACCCTACCACCTTTGACAACCAGCCCCCAGCCCCTTTTGTTTATTGCCTTGCTGTTTTCCTTCACTCTCGCTTGCACTTGCAGAGCAAAGAGCTAATGGCTCTCACATGTGCACAGGGTGTCACACCCCAGCACATGCCTGTCTGTGATTTATCACCCTCTGCTTCCTGGCACACAAGGCAGCCCAACATCTGGTTGTGACTAGTGCCCCGTTTTGGTTTGAGGTTCCTTTCCTCTCACGGCATCTGCGAGCTCCGAGAAGCAGAAAGGAGCAAACCAGTCCACGCTGCACTGGGGCAGGGCTGCTGTCTTCACAAAAATCAAGCAGGGGGGCAACCTTCAGCCACGTGCACCTACAAAACACAGCCTAATTCCTGTTTAAAGTATTATGTGACCACACATCCCCCACCTCGTGTCCTGCTCGTGCTCAAGATAGGGTTTGCAAATCACTCAGAAGAAGCTTATTAAAGAAAACTCAATTTTATCCTCTTC
Organism: Ceyx melanurus; assembly: GCA_024611195.1. Lineage (NCBI taxonomy): Eukaryota > Metazoa > Chordata > Aves > Coraciiformes > Alcedinidae > Ceyx > Ceyx melanurus. Next base: position 10,768 of record JANHGL010001943.1, read on the forward strand.
ACCCTTAGCAAATTGAGGAGCTTCCCAGTCTGCTTTCACAGCATGCAGATGCCTTTAAAAATAGGAACTTACATGATGGAGAGTCAGCTCAGATTGCCCACCCTCACTGTCCAACTCAGGCACCCTAATCATCATGAAATCTAAATTCATGATATGATGATGAGCAATTCAAAGGACTGCCAAAGGCTCAGAGATTAGCTCATAACACTGGCAGTGGAGAAAACCAATCACTGGTTCTATGCTGGAAACCTGCAACAAACAGACACCACAACTGCCAATCAATCAGAAGTGTGAAAAAAAATCAATCCTTAATAAACATCATGGAGCTGATAAAGCTTGAGAGTGGACCAGTTGCTGTTAGAGCTACAAAGGACATTTCAGAAGGTTTGTCTCTAGACAATATATGGGGACTTAAGAGACAAATATCTGTGATCTTTTAGAAGTATCTCATGGAATAAAACAAACATTCCACCACCATTATGTAATTACCATGGGAGTTTATGTCTTGCTAAAGGTGTTGGTGTGACATAGCAGGGCTCTCTCCATCACCTAGAAAAGCAAGATTTCACCAATATTTTCCCTCCCTGCTTCCTTAGATTTCTCTCCTTCTCACCCTTCTTTCCCTACTTCCAGCTATCTCTATACCCACACCATTCAACTTGATCTCTCCTCCCTTGCCCAGTCAAAAGTAAGCTGATTTCACTTACAAATCTCAAGCCACTTTTTTTTTTCCTTTAGTTTTCTGCTATTTCAGTGAATTGAATGAACTAATTTATCAAACAACCAGCAGGAGCAAGCCACCAGATTTGCCCTGCTTTGCCATTAAAGAACTTATAATTCAGCTCAAGTCATGTCATAAGTCAAAAGTGTAAGCATCCTTGTACCTACAGTTACTCATCTGCTCACACAATAAAACTAATGAGTCAAATATCTAAACAATAAGCTCTCCTTTCTCTTCCTCCACAGCATAAATTAGATATTAATAACACTCATGAAAGAGCTGTGTTGAAGACAAACCCATGGCTCATGAAACCTCGAGCACAAAAGAACCTTTGTTCAAACAAATGTAGAGACGTGAATGGCAATAAAACTCACCTATGTGCAAGTATTACCATCTGGACTTAAAAAGAGCCCTGATGGATGCAAAAGGCAAAGGAGACCTTTCAAGTAATTGAAAATGTGTATCTAAGTATAACTTTTCTTACAACTGCAAGGGTGCTGAGGTCACTATGTCTAGGCTTATAAATAATGCAGGTCAAGACTCATTCTCTGCCCCTCAGGGCAATATTCACAGCACAGCTTGTGTCCATATGGCTAAACTTTCTCCCTCACACCCTCCCACACAGCATGGCTTCGTTCATACTGCTTACTGGGAAGAGCCACTGGCCCACGCTAGCTCCAGAACCATACCTGGACGAGGGCTAGTTAGCAGGGATCAAAGCCAGGGGAAATGGCAGAAGAACAGTGAAATAGTTTGGATGGGTTCTCAAGCACAAACCTTGGACCCACGTGGTTTGCAAGTATGGATGAAGCCAGTGAGAGAAGTCAGAGACACAGACAAAAAGTCATATGTCTGTATATTTAATATAGAGTTTGATCAGAGGTGAGCTAAAGTCAGAATCTGCAATGCAAATACTTTAGAAAGAAAATTATTTTTTGCCTTCCTCCCAGCTAATTCAGTTGCACTAGAAAGCTACCCTAACAGCATATTCCTACTTAGCACCTATTTATATGCAATATCCTATATTCTTCCTGGCTGGAACTTACTTATGATTGTTGATAAGTAATCTGACTCCTATGACACCAGGACAAAAGTGTCATCACAAAACAGGATTTACTCATTCCACAAATAAAATCTATTTTCCAGGCAAGGCTGAGTCCCCACTATACAGCTATTCAGAAAGGTGTGGGAACACCAACACTCATTCTACACAGTATTCCCCTGTCCTGGGAAAGGTGTTTTGGAGGGGGAAGACTTCATGTGCCTCTAGCATGAAAGTAAAAAAGAAATATTCTGAAAGATGCAGTGTTTTCCTTGCAGCATTAGAGTCAAATGCGGTGTGGTCTTGAGAAACAGAGCTCTGCTGCTTCTCAGAAACTGAGGAAAGAAAACTGAGCAGTAGCCTTCAGTGTGACCACTGTGGGTTCTAGCATTTCATTTATGGTTTGCCTGCACCAGATGATTAATTTGCTGTTAATCTGAACCCCCTCCGTTCAGAGGCTCCACATCAGCAGAGTCTTGGAAAGGCCAGTGTCTTTCAGGACTTTCTCAAGATCAAACTCCAGAAACGTGGTGTGCTATTAGGGCAAGTACTAAACAAACTAGCTGGAAAAGTGTTTGGAGTTATCAGTGATCCATTTTTCACAGTGGAAGGATACATCAAGTGGGGTTTTGCAGAGGTCAGTCCTAGATCCGGTTCTAATCAAAATATTTTCATTTTCCTGGACACAGAGTACTTGGATGATGACCAGGATGCTGGAATATCAATAATCTTTATTACATTTGCAGATGATACCAATCTAGGAAGGATTGCAATAAAAGGAGAGGGAGAGAACTCAACATGATCTTGAGATGCTGGAGATACAAACAAGTCCATGATAACACAATCAACCAGAAACAATCCAGGACAAAATAAGGGATGAAAATCAGCTTTTCACATAGCAGTCCTGCAGATAACATGAGTGAACATCAAGCAATGATGTTAAGTGGCTGATGGCCCTCTGACCAGAAGATCTAAACACTAAACCCTTTCCTGTTGTTAACAGTAGTAAGATCCCAGCTAGAGAACTGTACCTAGTCTGGGGCTCTTGGTGCAAGTGAAACGTGGACCTCCAGGAGAGTGCAGAGGAAAGAAAAAGAACAATCACTCATTTAGAAAATACTGATACTGTCATCATAAACAGCAGAAGACTGAGAAGGAACCTTGTGATGTGAAAATAGGCTTAATAATCTGTTTTCTGTGCTTATTTGGACACATGAGAAGTAATGAACTAAGAGAAACTGCATCAGGAAAATTTGGCTAGTCACTAGGAAAACACTTCAAATGGAAAAGGAAAGCATGAATGTGCACTGCCAGAAGAGTCTCCCCTGACCAAATATCCTCCAGGAGTGGTCAGTGTCCATCCTGCTTGGTGACTAGTGAGTTCCTGAAAGGGCTTTACTGTTGAATGACTCCAAAGAGAAGCAGTTTCCTCTCCACGTGTACAAGAAGATCATGACAAAGCCAGCCTGTGTTAGCAATTTTAAATTGCCTGGTAGCCACAGACACAGCACTGTTTCAAACCATTCATGGCTTTCCAGTTGCTTTCCTCAAATCTCCAGAGCCTTCCAGACTTAATCCAGACTAATTCAGTCACAGTCCCATTAACAGGAATTTGACAACTCAGCCTTGAGCATCTTGGTTCTCCAAGGTGGCAGTGACAAGGTCTATATTAAGTCACCAATAATCATCATCATGTTGCCAGTTGACCAGGAGCTCTTACCAAAATATTTTCTAACTTTATAAGGATGGCAGAAAAGCATTTAAGTTATGGAAGGAGATAGAAAAGGCAAATTCATCCTGCAGGAGATAAATAAAAGGTGGATTTTCTGTCATCTGTGCAGGTCAGCTACACAAACCAAAGATCCAGTGAGCCAAGGACTGGAAGAGGCACTTTGAGTTTTCAAGTCCTCACACACCTGACAAACTCTGTACTAGAAATTTAGTCCAAATTTATTTCCTTTACACTCCCCCCATGCAGCCAACCATTACCAGCAAAGTAAAGATGTTTCCAACCAATGACATGCAAGGAAAAAAGCAACATCAGAAGCACTCTCCAAGTATTACTGGGGATTTTGGGGGTGCACATGTGCAGAGAACTGTAGGAAATATCTTCCCATACCCTAAAACACATCTCAGCAGCATCAGACCTGCCAGCCCCTGAACATGAGGAAAGCTCAAACCCCAGGAGTCACCTCTGCATTATTACAAATCCTATCCCCACTCTTCCAGAAATTATCTAGGATTGTGATTTGAAATAGAAAAAAAAATATTTAGAATCTCTTATTTGTGAGATAGTTAAGTGTTTAATTACTATTTTCAAGAGCTATAAAAGCCACCAGTCAGCAGGCTGATAGATTTAACCCTTGAAGGAAGCTGATATTTCTATTGACCTTCTGCACTTCTGCCTTGAAACAACTAACTGTCATTTCTTCGTAACAGGATTAAATGACCCCACCACTCACCTCCACATCTTCAGTTTGTGTCTTTGGAGCTGCTCAATCTGTATTTTCTTTCCTTTCTTCTTGCTTTTTGCTTCAGAGAAGCACATCCGTGCATCTACTGCAAGATGTATCCTGCCTTGTCTCACTCCTGCCCATCCAATGTGTTTATAAAGCAGAGCATGATGTGGATGGGAGATTCCACAACGTGAAGTTTGTAAGTCATCATCTAAGTGTTTCAGAGTGCCAAAGCCTGAAATAACCAAACATTCAGCCAGTGACCAGCAGTGACCTGATTCTGGCAGGCAGCAGTGTTGTTCTAGCACTGGATGTTGCTTGACACCTAACCCAAACAAATGCATCATCCTGGAAAAGCAAAGAGAAAAACAGAAGATGCAGACAAGGTAGCCTTTCTCTGCACTCACTGCAAGAGAAGAGGAATGTGCCAGAGCTGTGACCACGAGCATGAAGGATCTTGCTGGCATTACTACACCAGCTGCAGCAAAGAAAAAGCTGTAATCCAAGCTGTACAGAAGGAAAACCCTGGTGCAGCATATGGGACTCTGCCTGCTTTTTCTTTGCACTCACTTTATTTCTCACCCTGGGCACACCATTTACTTAAGGCAGGGTTCATGACAGAGCTATCAGGCACATGAATTTCACTTCAGAGAGAAGGTAAGTGCTTAACTCTAACAAAATGAGCCACAAAAAAAAAAAAATTTTTTCTTTATGTGTATAGTGTTTTCCTCCGTAAACACCTCTTTAATT
>JANHGL010001944.1:0-46215 GCA_024611195.1 Ceyx melanurus
GAAGAGGCTGGGAACGCTCTTCCAAACCGTAATAGATCGGCTACTGTGGGAAAGTGAGCACACTGCCAAACCCCAAGGGGTTGGGGATGGAGGGGGGGCGGAAAGAGGGGGGCGTTTGTCCGTCAGGCTTGACGGGCAGTCGCCGCTGCCAGAGACGAGCCCGCATGCAAATCGCCTCCTGCCTGCGGGGCACGGGGTGCCGAGGCGGGAGGCTTCGATCGTCCTGGCTCCGCCGGGGCTTCAGGAGGCGGAGAGCGCCGCAACTTTCCCGCAAGAGGCACGGCGGGAGGACGGGCGAAGAAACTCCGCGACGGTCGGGCGGCCGGCACGAGTCCCCTACCCCGCGCAGGGAGGCCGCCGAGGTGTCCTGGCAGAGCCGGGCGGCTCCGCGCTCCGTGAGCTGCCGCGGCCTCAGCGCTGCGGGCGGGAACGGCGGCGCTTCCCTCCTGCGCGGAGCTCCCGCGGAGCCCGAGGCCGGGGCGCTGAGGGCACTTTCTCCTCCGCCACGCCCGAGCGCCGGGCCGGGGCGGGCCGGGGGCGAGCGGATCGCCGGGGCGGGCTGAGGGAAGCCGCGGAGGGAGGCGGGAGCGGTGCCCGGGGGGACCCGGCCGCGTTGTCCCAGCGCGGAGCGGGGCCGGTGGTGACCGCGCAGGGGCAGGGCCAGCCCGGCCGGCTGCCCGCACTGGATCCGCTTCGCCCTCCGCAAGAGGAACAGCAGAGAAACAAGTTTCCTGCACGGCAGAAAGCACCGTCCATCCGATGCTTCTGCTGCTGATGCCAAGGGGGGTGCTGGCAAAGCCGAACTCGTGTTCACAGTCTCGTGTCTTTAGGACTGATTTTGTTTTTTTCTTGAACATTGGGTTTTAATGATGTGAATCATCTTGCTCACATCTAGCTGTAAATGACCCGTTCTGCTCGCTCACTGATGTTCACAACTCTGCACAGACCCACCCCAAGCACACAGACAAAAGAGAATCGTCCTGATCTCACTGATGCCAAGTAAGGACGTTTGATACCCAAACGTCTTCATTACCGTGCTTGCAGAAATTTCAGCCCTGACACGTGAATGTGCCACAACATTAAGTATTCTCACAGCTTCACTAGTGAGAATAAATGCCTTTAGGGGAACTGTTCAGCATTTCTTTGACTCTTACCTCTGTGGTCCAGATGCTCTCAGGAGAAACAGTTTTCAGCCTGACCTCCCAAAAGGTTCAGCGATCATTTGTTTGGCCAATATTAGAAAAGTCTTCATATCAGCAGCAGAAATCCTAATATAGAAACAAAAATAATTTTCCCATCATACTGTGCCAGAAATTAAAGAATAAATGAATTTGCAAAGCCACTATTTTTTACCTAAGAAGAGAGCATGATGGAAACTGAACAATATACAACATCTGTCAGATACTTTACGAGTAAATAATAAATATTTTCTATTTACTGAAGTGTTTGTGATGTGCTGAAATTTGCATTCCAGTTTCTTTCCGTGAGGTGTAGGCTGATGGTTAAGCACCAGTGTAACAATATTCTCCAGAGGGATCCTCCTGCAACAGACAAACATGGGCAGAGTCCACCAAACAAAAAGCTCTGCTATGGCCTTGTTGTAGAATGAGGCTCAAACAGCTGCTTGAATGGATACCCATCTTTCAAATTAAAGCTGAACTTTAGCCATTCTCCCCATTCTATTAAATCTTAGCTGGGTTCCCTGATCATAATTAGCAATGTCTTTTCCTTCATATTGAGTGCCCATTCCTTCTCACTCCCTGTGTTGCCTGCCTCCTACACAGTGTTTGCAGGCTGAAAAAATACCCTATTGATGTTTAAATGGGAAAGAATGGAGTTGAGCAACCTGTTCCCAACATGTGGACAATGTGCAAAGTGCAATCTAAAAACTGATGTACTTTACGTGGTACACAAAGTTAGAAATAAGCCATCAAAAGCTGTGCAAATGTATCACAAGTAAGTGTTTATTCTTACTTACTGGTTAGGGTAAATTACATAAGAGCATCGTTATTATGCTGACTCTTGCTTTTGTAAATATTTAACAGCAATTTAAGTTACATATTTTGTCTATCCTGAGGCATTAAGGCCGCATTCTACTTTGTCAGCTCTAAATAAGTGCATATAAAAATGTATTCTTTCTTTGACTATTCAGAGAGAGATGTTTGATACTTAAAAGATTATTATTCTATGTAGTTATTTCAGTGTTATTTAAGTTTGTTTTGGATTTGTTTACCTAAAGGTTCAAAAGTTGTTTATGAAATTCCAAAAAGAAACATACACATGCCTGCTGCTTTAAAATGTAATTAATGGTCCCAATTAATTAATAATTGCCCCTAATTCACAGATAAGCTTTCATTTATTTTAGTACTGCAAGAAAATTTCCCTTTTCTTCTAGCAGAGCAAGTAGCACAAAGCACACCCCAGATCAGAAATGCTCCAGCAGCCCTACCCAGCAGCTGAGGCTGTGGCACAGCTCAGGCACTGCAGGTGCTCACTGATGCTGGGTCATCATCAGCTCATCTCATTCCCAATGAATGGTAGGGGCAAGGCCTCGAGTTGTCCAGACACAAGGTGTGTAGTGGATTAATTAATTAATTAATTAATTAATTAATTAATTACAGCATCTCAAGAAGAAAATAACCTCCACAGAGGCTCACGTCTTAAATCCTCCCCAGCTTTGTCACTTCCAATTGTCTACCCTACACTTTCTGAATGGTTATCACAGTTCTAAACTTAAATTCTTGAAATGCTTGTACTCTGGCAAAGAAAGTAGGAAAATTGCAGCTTAGATTTCAGTGATCTTCAAGTGTTAGCAGCTATCTTACACATAGATAACACGCATACTTTTGAAAACAATGTCCTTCTTTGGAGAACACTTAGTGATTTTTAAAACAACCTTTCCATTCCCTCACTGAGAAGGGGAAATACTAAATATTGAAATATTCTCATAGCAGCAGAATTAACCTCTTCCCCAGCAAGTATGGATTTCCTATCTTTTTGTTTGTTTGTTTGTTCCAAAAAAGAGTGTGCTGAACAAAATCACTTCAGCATTCCCACATAAATCTGGATCCAAGCTGTTGTATACACAGATACTGATATATAATGAAGATATCCCAAAGGCTCGGCAGCAAGTGAATTTGGAAGAGAATATCCTTCATTTCTGGGATAAGAACCTAATCAACCTGTGACCATCTAAAACACCCAATGATTATGTAGTTTTAAAAATATACTTGCTTACGTTCTGTTGTGCTCTTAGGTTTCAGTTTCCTTTGTAAGGACTGGGATTCTTCCATGATCTTAGTCATAGTGTTTAGTTCTTTAGCTCTAAATGAAAAAGCAGAAAAAGGTGGTATTTTCCCCAGTATTATCCACTAAGAAAGAATATACAGCATAGCTTTTTGTAACTTTATTCCTCTCTTTAGTTAATAGTTAAATAGACTGACCATGAAATTATTAAGACATAGAAACAATACGCCTGTAACATGAATGTGGGACAAGTCACACCTTTCCCAGATGTCTGAAGGATCTACATCTTTAATTTCATAAAGTGGAGATTTCCTGTTTTTGTCATGCCAGACATACTTAGAAACTAAGAAAACAGACTTTGTTGTATCACTGAACAGCTGAAAGATTATCAGTCTGAACCTTGCATTTAGAAGTAAAGCTTCCTTTGACTTCTGAAATATTAAGAGAAAGTTCTACCAATGTGCTTCTAGATGATAAAAAGGGAAAATACTGCAAGGCACATGCTCACATACATCAGAACCTACAGAACATCTGAGGATATCCAACCAGAATGGATGAGACCATTAGGTATGTATTACTCTTTCAGCTAGTCCTGTGAACAAGTTAGAACTGAATTATGCTACGTTTTGGTGAGTGTTTTACTCCCTAGGAGTGATCATAACCCCACGGTGAAGTTCCTGGCTGCAGGACTTCAATGGCTGCATCAGAGTGGGAAGCCAGACACACAGAGAGCTGGAATCAGTGCTGAGTCAGGCTCCATGTTGATAGTCCAGACCTTTGCATCCATTCTGGGAGATCTGCCAGTGGTTAGAGGCCAAAACCCATGTCCACTCCATATGGAGAAAGAAGAATGGCATAGAAATAAGTGGTGACCTCAGAAACTTTCTGGATTCCTAAGCAGAGTTTTCCTAAAAAGGGTACTGTCTGGATCCGAGTTCATTTTTGGGTGGTACAAAGCTTAGAATTTTTGTGGTGTCAGTTTCACGTCTCTTTTCACGTGTCTATTTAGAGCAGAAATCACTGCTCTCTTTCAATAGTTCAGTTATGCAAGATACTTTTCATCTGACATTAAAATTTATATCTTATTTGTTACCCAGAAATAGTAGCAAAGATTATTCTTCATTTCCTGACTGGATGCTCTCTGATATTGCTCAGGTAATCTTATGGATGAACAAACAGTCTCCCAAAGTGCTTAGACTTTTGGTGCATCTTTAAATCAGAATCACAGAATAGCCATCATAATTATCTTCATAATAATGTAAAATATTCATTTGCACTGCACAGAATTGCAGGCACACCCTGGAAGAATTTGCATTTACCTCTGAAAAATTATACGTACAAAAAAAGCTCCTAATTTTGACATCTATGTTCTCCTTTATAGAAAAAAAAAATTATATCTTAAGATCAGCAAAACTGCTGCAAAAATTACTTGCACAAGCTAACGTCTCGTGTGCTATGCCTTCAGCTGGAAAAGCAAATTCAGTAGCTGTGGCATAGTTAGAGAAAGCTTTGTTGACTGAAGAAAGCTAAAACCATGGATGCATGTTCTGAATGAGAAATGCTATCACACATATGGCAGCACCTGGAGTGTGGGGTGTGAGGAACTGTGTCCTGTGAGGAAATATTATGCACAGAGAGGGAGGAATTCCGAAGAAAATAGGAGAAAAAGGAAGAAAAATGCAAGGAATAGCATGATAGCAGAAACAGGAGAAAGGGAGGATAAACAGGTGTAGTGCTTTAAAAGTATTTCTCTATTTCTTTTCAAATAAGCTAACAGCAGGATTTCACACAGACATAGTGTAACACTGAAAAATAACATGAATACTGTCAAATTATGGTTTGTGACTTCAGAGTGCAACACTCATAAAATAATGATGTGAGTGTGCAGAGCAACTTTACTTTTATAGCTTTAACTAATATTTTCTCTTCCCCTCTGCCTTCCATTGCACAGTAGCTGTTACAGTGCAGCCCTGCTGGGAGCAATTAGCAGTGTCTCCACTGTCACACGATCAAGAATTTAAAAGTATTGGAAACCTGGAAACATTTATGATGATCCCCCTACAGGTAGAGTGGTACCCATAGTGGTGGTACCAGTTTACAATTACAGCTCTAGCATCACATCAAGAAACTTAATAAAATAGTAAAATAGTAAATAAACAGTTTTCCTTCAGCTACGTATCCATCTAATGAATGTTCTTAAAAAGCCTAGTATCTAGTACCTCAAAGCCTAGGCAGCATTTTTGAGACTTTTCAGCAACATGGAAATGTTTGGTTTTTAAAGGAGGTGTTCATAAATCACCTGACTAATTAATGTCATTATCCTATAAATGGAATTGACTGTATTAGAAAGAAAATCTTACCAGTCTTTCAAAAACGGAATATTTTATTAAATAAATTGAATGAAACAAAATCAGTACACCTGAGTGTAGAGTATTTGTTAAAATACCTACTGTGGAAAAGAGCGTCTTGAATTGAACACAAGAAAACAAGTTCAGCCAGTTCAAGTTTTTAAAGTTCAGAGCAAGGCATTTCTGAGCTGATCTTAGAGTACTGAGGTATGCATGTGATAAGTACCTCTAGGAAAAACCAATTGAGGATGTCCTGCCTTTATGACACACGAGTCTAGTTCCAGTGTCTCCTTTTTAGGACAGGAACAATGATTAGGCATCTCCCTTTCAGGACAGGAACAACTATTAGGCAATGATTGCCAGTCACAACAAATCCCTTGAAATCATCACAGTTTCATGCTGCTTGTTCCAAAATACGCTAGCTCATACACAGCTCTAGATTTCAGACATTTTATGTGATCTGAATCTTAAACTGAGGTAATAAGCAAGACTCTACAGGACAGCTCAGCTTCTGTTTCTCCAGCTGATCTCCTGCAGTGTCTCCTATTTTATTAAGGGAGTCAAAGAGCCCAGTTCTCCTGTGTGAAATTAATGCCACAGCTCCCCTGCATTTCAGCGATGGCAGGAAAAGGAAGGTGTTGAATAAGTTCCTTATGTTCAAACTATACAAACTTTCTCAGTGGTAATGAACTCCAGATCTTTATCCCAGACCAGCTGATGGCATCAGCGTATCCCAGTAGCAATGGTGTTAAACTGCTACCAGAGACTGACAATAGCAGGGAAACAAAGCACAACCGCTTCACATTAGCACTTACTGGCATTTAAACAGCTCCTGCTGCAATTGTGCTTCCAAACCCTCCCTTAATTCTGACATGAAGCTAAATGTCCCAGAGCAATATATTTGGCTTCATGCAGATGATATATTGCTTTCTTGTTAGATTTCCTTACTTGAGAAGATTTCTCTGTCTTATAATCATGACTAAATCTCCAGCTACGAAATGAAATTGATTAAATTCAACTACTTGACCTTGTCAGAAAATGTCCCCAGATGCCTCTTTACTCACTACCATTTTCTGTGGGCTTCTAAGCAGTGGAGATGGAATATTTACCCCCTATCCTATGTTCTCTGATCTCGATAACAACATCTTCTCCAAAATAATTACTACAATAAAAATAAATAAAGAATATTTAGAAGACTAGACTTTTATCCCGTTCAGGATGAATTATATTGCTTACAATTAATTATTTCCGTAAAATATTCTATCTCATCCAGATGCTACCTTGTCGTGCACATCTCTGAGACAACTATTTAGCACCTGTACCAATTCCTCTTGAAGTACAATCGAAATGAAAATTAGTTCTAGGTGAAAATTATATTGACTCAAGATGTTAAAATTATTATTTTAGATGCAGCTTAGCAGTCACTAATCAAATGTTTTTAAACAGTGGCTTTATGATATATTGGGGTAATTTTGGGGGATGAAAGTAGAAACTTTGTTTATTCCAACAGTGTGTCTACACTGCCTTTAAATTCAGCCAAGAGCATCCACAGTCCATTCTTCTACACTAGACCAGCTTAAATATGAAATCTTAATGATTCAAAATCAATTTAAAATCGAAAGTGGTATACTTTATTTATAGTAATATTTATCTATATTTTCTTATTCTGATATATGTAAAGAAATTTGACGTCAATAAAGAAGTGTAGTAATAAATTAATGATCTTCAGTGAGTTATAAAACCTCCAGCTAGTGCTTTATGCAAAGTCCCTTTGCACATTAGTGAGATACTCACAATATGATCAGAGCAAGGTGAGCAAAGTGAAGGAGCACCAAAATGAATGCCAGACTTAAATAACACCAAACAATAAATTAAATTACATTGACCATAGATAAAATTAACTAGAGACTAGAATGAAGTTGCCATTGATGAGAGCCATAAGGTTTTAGGTGTTCTAGGTGAATAGAGGCAATCTAACAGGTTTAGGGGAAGCAAGTGGTTTCAGAGAAGGATCATAGTAGAGAGTACCTTTGATAGGAGGGGATCAGACATAATCAGTTTAAAATTAATTTCAGTTATTTGGAAAATGTCATCGTATGTCTCAAACAAAAAAAATATTACAGCATTTGTGACAGATCAATTTATAGTATTTAATCCAACAGAAAAAAAAAAAAAAAAAAAAAGAGAGGGGTAACAGTTTAATCTGATGCAAAGTTTCTCAGTTGTTTGGTACATGTTAGACAGCATAACATGCCAGTATCCCGAGGGGCACAAAGTTAGAAACTTTACCTGAAGTGGTTATATTATATTGGGTTCATTCCTCTGCTGCACTGAAGTAGAGGGGAGATAAAGATTCTTTTATGCCTCCCCCAGTTCAGCACCATCCTGGAGATAAGGACCCAAGCCAGCCTTCAGCACAAAGCTGGAGAAATCACAGGGGTGCTCTAATGTCTGACAGCTAGAACAAAACACTCAGTCCCCTCTGTCATCAGATCTGGAAAAGCATTCCATGCTGCACCCTTCCCCACTGCTCACTGCCTGCAGGCATCACACTCTGCCTCCCTGTGTGCAAATATCTCCCCTTCTCAGCTGACAGAAAAGGAAGCTTTCTGTAAAGACTGCTCAGGCTCTGTGAAAGGGAAACCTCTGGTCATTTCCAGGAAGGGAAAAATACACGATGGGACCTTGCAATTGGTGTGTTTGCTGCAGCACACTGTTGTATGTGTTCACACAGCACACACACACACACACACACACACACACACACACACACAGCCTCAACTCTGCTACTGACACACATCTATATTGCCTCTAGAACCAGACATGTGTATACATACATGTATAATTTGAAAAACAAATCCAGAAACTGATTAAATTCTGGTAAACTCAACTGAAAAGGAAAATAAAAGGCAATAGTCATTATAATCTCATCACATTATTTTCATCCTAAACCCCCTCTGTTTGATTTCACAATGTCAGGTTTGATCTTGCATAGCTTAGGTGCAGTATGTTGCCTCTTTCTGTGAACTATCCTCCTATCTATTTCCTAAGCTGTTGTTCCACACTTGTAATCATATTATTTGAGTGCCTTATGTATTCTAAAAATAGCTATAATAGAAGTTTCATGTAAGTGCAAGGTGCGAAGTGATGAACTGGACAGGCACACAGCAGGGCTGATCATACTGAATGTAAATGGGAGACCAGACCATGCTGCACAGCAATAAATGGTGATTATTACTACCATTTATAAAGAAGCTCAAGGTGTCAGAGGCACTTCAAAGTACACACACAGAGACATATTCCCTCCCCTACAGAGTTTAGAATCTAGAAGCCTTGCTGGGCTGTTTCTCTTGTCTCATGAGTAACACAAAATAGAGAATGATAGTTAAGCATTGAATTATATTAAATGGGGTTGAAGTCTATACTGCATCAACAAAGGTTATTCTGTTCCCTCCTGCTTTAGAATACACTTTTTTTTGCCACTAAGGAAGGAGCCATACCAGCAGTTTGAGGCTTGATGAAACTCAGCTTATGAGGTATCAGTGTTGAAACACTTGCACAGCCACAGCTTGCAAATGAATTTGAATGAACATAAGTCTATTTTGCCAGCTCATCACTACAACTAAGTCCAACCTCCACTCCCTGGAGTCATCATTTCCAAGTGAGACCTCCAGTAAAAGTTTCCTGAAGCTCCCAGCCAGCTGCCTGCAACGTGGACCCTGAACAATGGCAGTTGAGAAGTTTCCACAAACAAAACGAATCCATTATTTCCACTGCAACAGAAAGCACCCTTCAAACAAAGAGGTGAGGAACCAGTTCCTGAAGAGGAGTGTTCCCTTCTGCAGAATTAGCTCATCAATTCCTTTCCCAAACACACGCATCCCTCCTGCAGTGCAGACCCTACCACTGAGCAATGCCACAGCATCTAACAAGGTGAATGCAAGCAGGGGGGAGCTAAACCTTGGAGCTCTATGGAAATTATATTACAGAGAGATACCAGACAGCTGAAGGTCAATAAAGGTGAGCACAAAGACAAGAATCTGATAATGATTAAGAATATGTACTCTATGATTTAGATCCCTTGTATTACCATCTCACATGGCATTCATCAAAGCTACATCCTCCCTTTCCATGGGGGTACTTTATTATGCTGCTGCACAGACTCCAGTACAGACTCTAGCAGCCAAAGGAGACCAGGAATTAGATCTCACCCTTCTGAAGTTAGGGGAACCTCTGCCATTTTTATACTTCAGGAGAATCAGGGTCTCACCTTGAACATTAACAATATAAAATTATTTCAGTGGGATCGAAATAAGTGGGGTGAAAGTTCTATTTAGTGTGAAAAAAGTAAAGCTAAATCTCACTCTCCCTGAAAATGGCTTGTTTTGTCTCCAAATACCATCTATATCAAATTACAATAACAGAATATTTTCTTTTTATGCAGATTGATTTGTAGTCTGATTTTTGTTCATCTGTATTTTGCCTCTTCATATCCTCCACAAGCTGAGAAGAAGGTGAAAAGGCAACCTATCAGTATAGAGTGCTGAAAAGGAAAACAATTTCAAAGCACATTTCTACCTGGAAATTGCAAGTAACCTTTAAAATAAATATATCTGAACAAGGTTAGAATAAAAAAATAATAATGTCTGCCTTTGGTAATTTATTTTGTGCATTTAATAAACTAGGTTTGTAGTCAGTTTTATTTTTTCAGGGAAAATGAGCTTTAGTTTTCCAAGATTACAAGACAGTGTGATTGTGTCATTCTGAAGGAGTGCTGTGGGAGAAGTTCATCACCATGCTTACCAGGAGACAGTGGGAAGCAGTGATTAGAGCAGATTTCAGCACTTCCTTGACACTGAGGACACTGCAGGTGAGTGTGCAAGGAGAGGAAAAAAAAGGAAAATGCTACTCTTAGGTCCAGGTCATTAGATTCCAAGCACCTATGATAAAATGGGATTTTCTCCTCAGTTTGGTTTTGGTTTGTTTTTTTTTTCCTCTCAGTTCCAGCAGAAACCTGGAATTCTGTTCAAAACCAAAGTAGAATATTTTTATTTTGATTCCTATTCAAGAGAATATGGAAAATTCCATGTACAACAGAACAAGCTCTGAGCCTTCTGGCTTTTTCTGGCCTGCCTTACTTGTAGGTTCTCCACAGTGACAATGGGAAGGTGAAACATCAAACCTCTTGGCTCAAAAGCAGAGAAATTGGGAAGTCTTTAAGTCACAGGCTGAGCCAGACCTTCCAGGCAGCTAAAGTAGCACCTTAGTGGTGCTAAGGCCACCCAGCTCTGCTGCAGGGAAGATGAAAGCATTACAGCCCTCACACTCCTACACACCGACACCTTCCCAGATGTCAAGGTCAGGACGCTGGACAAAATCCAAATGGTAGTGCTGCCCAGTTGTGGGCTTCAGTTCCCAGCTTTAGAAGAGCTTGAAATGAAGAGCAAAGTAGAAGAGAGGAAGCTGGAAGCTGGGGGCCACCAGCAGATGGCAAAGATGCCCCGTGGGCTGCCAGGAAACTTGTTGGGTTTCATTGGAAAGACATTTGCCAAGTGGAGGAGTTCTAAGAACTATTGCAGTTTTGCAACGTTAACATTTCTGTTGTGAAGAAAATCCAGTTTAACCAGCAACCAAAGGCATGAGAGAAAATAAGTCATAGCTGTGGGTTTTGCAGCACAGCTCCAACGTGGAGCAGCAACAGAATGCACTGTGCATGGAAGGGATGGAGCCCAACTGGCTTAGAATGGTCTTTGCCATTTTCAGCTAATCATCATTTCTAGGTAATGGGTGTCAGCAAGGTGCTGTCACCTCGTTTGTGAGAGGAGCAGGATACCTGCCAGTCCAGGGGAATCTGCAGTCAGGCACGTGGGGTCACATGAGTGGCAAATATTGCATTTATTTCTATAGGATGTATGTATGATTCAGTAGACTCGTGTCAAAATGAGAGCATACACATTGCCTTTGGTTCTAGTAATAGAAAAAAGACTTGCATTTGCTTCTCTGCCCAAATTTCCCAAGTGGAAATTCACTTCTTGTTCAGTCTGGCAGCAGTGCAGTACAGGATTTTATGGGAAGAATCAAATGTGACTGTCAACTGACAGCAGTAGTATTGGATGTCTTGTGCTGGAAAGTAGAAATAATGCTGCATGGGAAATATCAATATGGATTAATCTATGGGCCATGGATTTGCCCATTTATTAAATTGGTTTGAGTTGTATAATGTATATTAAAGTGAGATAAATTCACAATTCACATTCCGTTGATTTAACTAAGTTCAATTGGGAATTTGTGTTGTTGTTTTGTGTGTTTATATTTGGCTGTTTCTTCCTAGAAGCTTAATCAGTGGCAGCTTACATAGCCAATACAACCTGCTGTGAAAGCTTGGATCTTTAATACTGTACCATAAGCCATGCTACTGAGGTAGAAAATTTACTGCTGGCCAGAAAAATAAAAATACCCTTGCTTCAAGATTATGAAGTATATTTTGAAAGATCTCCAGCTGGTCTTCCAGCTAGTTGGTTTCAGGGAGGGTATCTTAGACACACAGAAAAACACAAATGTGAGCACATATGAAAGATAAAGCATGCAAATCCAAAATGATAATGCCTTTCTGTAGTCAAATGCAGACAGCAAATCCAGTGGCTCCCATCACCTACATGGTGCTCAGATGTGT
Source organism: Ceyx melanurus (assembly GCA_024611195.1). NCBI lineage: Eukaryota > Metazoa > Chordata > Aves > Coraciiformes > Alcedinidae > Ceyx > Ceyx melanurus. The sequence goes on from JANHGL010001944.1 coordinate 12,268, forward strand.
GACACCTACAGGTGTGCCTGCATTGAACTTCACTTGTTAGAAAGCCCCTGAAAATGTTTAATTAAATGATTCTTTTTAATTCTCTTTTATTATTGAATAATTTTTTTTTTCTCAGTTCATGGGCTGCTGTTCTCTACCTTACCCTAAGTATACCAGCTTGCAGCAAAAATGCATATTATTATGCATGACATAGTAGAAGTCATGGCTATTCATATGTCTTTTGAAAGATATATTTTGATTTTGCTATTCCATATGTATCAATAGTAACTTTACTGCCTATTGCCATTTGATATTAATTTTTACAGAAATCATTTCCCACTAGTCAGTTTTGACATAGCATTGTAGAAACAAAACGATGGAGAGACAAAGAGGAATCCTACCTGTCCAGACCACCAAAAGCAAATCTCAAGAGAAGCAAAAAAAATCTGACTACTCAGCTAACTTTATGTTAACACTAAAGGGGCTATTTACCATTGAAAAATGAGTGTTTCTCACAGCTGTGCTTGTAATAAACAGGGATTTCATGTTAAGCAGGCTTTGCAGTTTAGCTATGCATTTAAATTGTGCTAGGGAAATCAGCTTTGCGTTGCTCTCCATAGGTTAGCAGCAAGGTTGTACAGAGAATTAGCAACAGCAGAACTGTCACATTGAGGGGCCATTCAATACCCAGCTCAATGGCATTTCTGCCTCTGTCCACTGAGCAAGGCCTGGAATTTGGTGTTTGCTCAATATCCACAACTCAATGGGTCGAACCCAATTACTTTTCCTAGTAGCTGGACATGAAAAGTCAGAAGTAAATGGGACTCTGTCGTGTTCAGAACCTTAAAGCTCATCTGGAGCAGCCTATAGGCTTTCTAGCAAAATATTTTGGTGTGCATCTGTTGAAAATACAGAAAATTTTGAACAAATAAATAGTTTCCAAGACACAGGATGGTAAATGGGAAAAGGATAGTAGGGGGAAGGAACAACACAAAGAAAACTTCTGGCATGGAGGTAAGACAAGAGGGCATCCCAGCCTGGGAGAAAAGCAGGGCTAGATCTAGAATCTCTAGACCAAAGTAACGTGGTGAAGGAGCTGCAGAGGGGGACTCAGAGGGGGAACAAAGCCACACCGGGGTGCACAGCAGGCTTGACCAGTGGAAGAAATGGGCTACACGACCCCCTTGCTGATGAAACAACAACCACAGCAATAAAGGATTATTTTCTCTGCCACTCAAAAGCTTGCCACATAGTGCAGCCTTTGATTGGTAGTCAAATGAAATTAATATAAAATAATCTTGAAGTTACAAAGCTTACTGGAAGGGCCTTTGATTCTATACATGGCTCAAGGAAACAGGATTTTAAAGTAAATGTGTAAAAATGAATTGAAAAAGATTAAGTTGGAAAATTCACCTAACCACAGCCACTTCCACTTTGCTCCAGAGGCTCTCCAGTGGTGCCCAGTCCACACGGTGCAGCTATAGCTTTGAAGATTTAAACCAATGGAAATATGCAGAAAAATTGGCTACTTCCAAATTCAACTTTTTACCCCATTTGAGAGAAAGTTGTGTGCAGACCAGCAAGGACAGATCCTGCTGTGGCTCTGGGAGGGCTGTACATGATGATGATGATGGTCACAACTGCATATTTTCCTTATCTACCTATCCCTTGCTAATCTCTTCCTTCTAAGCTCATGTATAGATAGCTCTTGGCAGCAGTAGAACTGTGAGTCTTCAACTCTGCAACACGAGCTATTTACAGTCTGTCCTCATTGCCTTACTCCTCCTCTCTCAAGTGGGAGAGGGAAAATACTGTTTTTCTTAGAAAAAATAATTTTTTACTTTTTTTTATCCCTTGAGGTTGTTGGATTTTTTGCTCTGTTTTGCTTCTACCATTTATTTCTAAATAGGACAAGGTTTGTTTGCAGTTCGTGCCACTTTCTGAGCACAGGAGACAATTTTTTGAGAAGGGTGCTAACTATAGCTGAAGTTAGCAGGTGGGAAATCAATTTACCTTGGATAACTCCTTTTTCTTATGCTAGGACATGTTTTCTCAAATCATCCAGCACAAACAAATCCTTTCTAGCTGGTATCAGCAGGTGATAGCACCAGAGTGGGAGAGCATGCACACTCTGCAACACTTGGTTGTTTTATTGCTTGCTTCTCTCTTGGTGCTTTTTCCTCTTCTTTTTTTTTTTCTCCTCTGGTCTACCTCTCAGCTGAAGGTAGTGTTTAAAAACATGCAGCTTCCAGGCCCTATTTCATCTCAAACCCATTTGACACTGCACTGAAGCTTCAAGATTTTCCAAGCAAGTGCAGAGGGACTTCATTCCCTCAGTCACTACCTGTAGACAGCTGGTTGCACTCCCATTTTAAAAACACTGTTAAAAGGAGCACAGGTTTCCTTAGCATAACACGTGTGACTTTTCTAGCATGCAGGAGTTGTGAATCCAGCTTCTATGGCCATGAGTCGAAAATATCAGAACACTAGTGATGGCATTAATTTGGCCTAAAGTGTATAACTGATACTTAGGATTTAGTGCATGAAAATTATTTCCTCCTCTGCCTGCCACTGGACATGGATTTGATTTCATTTGGATGTCATATATGATACTGCATCATATCTATACGTGTATATACATGGCATTCAAATTAAATACAGTATCACATATGAAAGGCAAACCAATTCAGGCTTAGAGATTTTTAATTACAATAATTGTCAGCAATAAGTTTGTTATGCTGATTTCTAAAATGTCATATATGATCCTTACTGTGACAAAAGAAAAAGAAGAACAAAAGAAGACCTCAGGGTAGCCTTTTCCTCAACCTTGCACATAAATTATTTTATGTATATACTTCTGAAATAATGTGTTTTTTTAAATGATGAAATAAATTAGGAAATAAAGCCATTCTTAATATTCACAAAGATGCAATCAAGATGGAAGACAGGATAGTGTGAAATCTAGTGTTACAGCAATACCTGTAATACCAGCACTTACACGATACCTGAAAGCAGGTTCTTTAGACTGTGTTCCCAAGGCAAACACTGTCTCAAACCAATATACATATCATATAGCCAAATATCCAGTAGAAGGATATTTTTGTTACACATTTTTAAGCCTTCATTATAATAAGAACTGGAGATCAAGAGCTCGTTCTAGGTGCCAAAAACACAAACGTATCCTCCACCTGCTTCTGTAGCTCCCACTGATTTGAGTAAGATAAAGCTAATTGATGACGGGATGTTTCAGCCTTGTTTAGACAAAGTCAGAGAGCAGGAGCTTGGAGGGTAATTTGGAGGAAAAGATACACTGCCAAGTTGGCTGCCTGCTGGACAAACAGACAGCTGGGGTCAGGGAGGGGATTCACCATTCCTTGTGTTTCCAAGAACTCTTAACCATAGAATTTGGAATCAGGATGAGAAGTAAGAGGCTTTATCACTCCCCTAGTTTAATCACTCAGTGGGTAGATCCACCAGGATGGGATAACTGGCCACTCCATTCCTGATCACAGAAATTGTGCCTTAGAGGCTGTCAGGACATAGAAGAATGCATCGAAAAGTTTCTCTCCTGACCTCTCTTTTATTTGCTTCAAAGAGACAACACTCTAAATTATTGTGTTTCTCTCTGGGTAAGAAATTTTAGAATGTTTATTTCTGAAAAAAAATCTGTTGATAGTATCATGTCTTGAAACTGTGACAGATAAAAGGATTGACTTTGATGAGAAGGGATAACTGGGTCTCATTGTTTGCTCAGTCTTTGGTCCCTTTATTGACTTATTTAACAAAATTATCAAGGAACAAACAGTTTCCATTATGCTCACAATCCCTTGGTAGCTACACTAATCACAAATTCAAGTTTAAAACCACTATCTACCCTAATCTACATTAAATCTGAAACTGTTACCTGTTTCTTTTAGCTGTTCTAAATTGAATAATAACTGGACACAAATGCCACATGTCCTAATCCCTACTTTATGTTATTTTTGTATTTTGTCCCTATACAAAACAGAAATTTCACCCAGACATAACAGTGAAAGGCCAACAATTTTGTGAATACCAAATGAAAGAAAATTTGGTGCATGTAAAGAGTATTTGTCTTCTTAGAATAAATTAAATAGTAAAAAACAGTCTTAACCTTTGCTTAGTAACTAAATGCAGTAATGTCCCTTTCCTAATGTTTGTGTTATCTAAGGAAAACAAGGAGAGGAGTTATTTAGAAAGCCTCATTAGAAGTGATTTATTTACCACCCCACAGAAGTATAAATACTTTACCTGTAAATCTCAGCTGGAGGAAGACTATTAGAGAAGAGGCAACAACAGACAAGCAGAAAGCTAGAGTACTTAACTTTTTTGCCTCAGTCTTACCTGGTAACCTCTCTCCTCACCCCTGAGCCAACAGACTGCAAGGCAGGGAGCAAAGGGGCAAAGCCCCTCCCACTGTAAGAGGAGATCATGACTGTGACCACCTGAGGCACCTGAACACACCTGAATCCATGAGACCTGATGAGACTGCAGAATCACAGAATGCCTCTGATTGGAAGAGACCCTCAAGATCATCCAGTCCAAGCTCAAACCCAACACTGCAAGCTCACCACTAAGCCATGTCCCTGAGCACCAGCCTGCATATATAGCAGATTTCTGTATAAACTCTCTGTATACGCTTTGGGGATGTATATAATCCACACTTCTAAACGTACTCTATTTACCACCTTCACCACCATAAAGCAGCAATAAAAGCAAAGCTGTCAGGAGGTTGTCTGTCAGACTTGGAGCCCTGCTGCCTGTGTCCCTGCTGCAGCACCTGAAGGGTGTAGCTCAATGTGCAGGAGTGCTCAGGGAGGCTCAAAGTACATCACAGACTGAAAATATTCCAAGCCCACCCCAGCACTGCTTCTTCCTCCACTTACACACATAGTGTCACTGGCCAGTAGCTCTGAATCCAGCTCATCGTGAGGTGCCTTGGTTGCCCAAGTACAAAACCAGTACCAGCTGCAAAGCTTTCCTGATACTCAGTTCAAAAGTACTTGCAGCTGAACCACTCTATGAGGCTTCACCTGTTAGAAGTCACCACTCCTGTCTTTCTATAGTGCATTTGCAGCATCTTGTAATTTGCTGATGCAAATTAAATACATCACTCCTATACTGACAGATTGTCAGCGGAGTGCTTGTTATTTAAAAATCTAAGCATTTTGCAGTACAGGAAGAATTCAAAAAGTATATATTTTTGGCAGCTGGTCATTTTCTAAAGTCAAATTTCAGGTTGACAAGCAAAAGCATGAGCAGAATTTGTGGTTCTTCAATCGTCTGTTTAGTATGTGCTTCTCAGTTATCATTTTTCTATTTGAGAGATCTTAAAAATTGGATTTTTAATAATATTTGAATGTAACAATCATGTTTCTAAAATATGTTTTCCTGATAAGTAGAGCCTAACAGAAATCTGAGGCAGAATCCTGCTCAAGGATTGTCAACAGAACTCTTTGGATGATGGAGGCAAGGGAGATCTGCTCTCTATGGCATGAAGTGTCTTTGATGTCATCATGATCATCTACAGAGCATGACTAGTGAGGAAGAAGGAAAAAGGCAAAGTTTTTTTCCACTGGTGTTTAGTGGAGGGCACTAGATTTTGGATCTGCCCAGCCCAGAAAGGTGAAGAAGATAATAATGGGGACAAAACATTTTGATTAGAAAGAAGATAAACAATTAAACATTATGATTTGAAAATGGTAACTGATCAGTTAGAAGGAAGGAACAACCAGAAAGAAAAGAGAATGGGGAATAAATTATTTGAAGGGAGAAGTATATAGAAAGAGAACCATGGAGAACTCTAGGAACAGGTAACACTGAATAACACAAGCTTTGGAAAAATAGAGGAGTTTTTCTTTAAGGAGAAAAAGGTAAAAGTCTGCAGAATATTTCTGAGGAGGTTCCCTTTAATTAACAAATTTAGGAAGATCACAGAGCATGAAAAGAGAAAAGATGTGAGAGATGTAGGTATGGAAGTAGCTATCAGCCTGGAGTCATGTTCACAACTGAGAGAACTGCTAGATTGCAAGGGAGAAATAAATCTTCTCAAATACCCTCAGAAAACACTGGGAGGGAAGAATAGCCAGACTGGTTAGAAAAGAGAATTATTGATATGAAAATGGAGCATACATCAAAATGAGGAAGAAAAAGAAATTAGACTGAATTTGCAATGGTTAGGCATCCCTACAGAGTATCTGATGAGATTTACAGCTCTCCTAGCACACCAAGATAGCCCTGGCAAGGAGATGAATACCTGAATGAATTCAGTTGAAACAACTGACAGTACGAGGCTGCAGAATCCCCGAGACAGTATCTGGGGCTGTCACAATAAAGTATGGCTGTTTGCTCAGCACCACTATGTCACAGTTCAAAAGTGCAAAGCCTGCCTTTATAACTCTGCTTCGGATACTGAGCATTAAAGAGAATTATAGTGCTGAGAGGCTTCCTTGCCTTGTCACCCAACTCCAGCAAAGGCAAGGGTGTGCAGAGACATTGCCTCCTCCAGCAGGGCTGATGAAGTGTCCACTGCCTCCTCCAGCAGGGATGCTGAAGTGTCCACTGCCTCCTCCAGCAGGGATGCTGAAGTGTCCACTGCCTCCTCCAGCAGGGATGCTAAAGTGTCCAGCAGTTGATAGGTGTAATTTTGATTTAGCCAACACATTTTTAAACTCAATAAATCATTAAACAAAAATGGCACCTGAATGTCTAGTGTCTTTCCTACTGAGCAAAATCAAACTCTCCTAAATTCACACTTTACAGTGGAAAATTCAGTGAGTATCCAGAATATTAAATGTAACTTAAATACTTTTGTGTCCATCAAAACAACTTATACTCACAATGCCACCAAGAAGACTCACTCTTAAGTTGTGAGGATTATGCATTTAGAATGGTGATAAATTTTTAAAAGCCCAAACATAATCTCAAAATAACTCTTCAAAGTTAACATGAGTCTTTTACAGGTAAATTCAAAACTGTATGGGCAAATATATGTGTATCTATACCTGTATGATCACTTTTTTGATGAATAAACTTGATCCATCTGTATCTATTGGTATTTTTCATTATATTTAATTTTAATTCATTTATTCATAGTTTTAACCTTTGTAAGAACATCAGTTATTTAAATGAGTAGAAGGTAAACCACATCAACAAAACTGCAGTGTTTAATGTTGAAGATAACTGACATGCATGAAGTCATTGTATTAAAATATTGTTTTTCCTATTGTATGGCACAGATGGTGCTGGTAATTAATATTATGCTATTTTTTTCATCAGGGGATTCCCTGATTACAGAATTCACGCAGTATGTAATAAACTGCTACATTACACTGTATGAATAAATGATGTCTGATTTATATATTTATTAACGAGAAATCCATTATCCGACACACAAATTACGTGTTCTTTCAAAACTTAAGGGTTATTTTTTTAAAATATTCTATTTTTATAAAATCCATGACTTTTTCATGTTCAGTCTGCATTTGAGACCTAGTAAGTGATCTGATTAATCAGATGCCCATGTGTTTTTCCAAGACCCAAAAGAGGCAATCTCTTAGCTAAATCTTTTCCATATATATAGATATATAGTACATATATCTATATATAGATATAGTTTCCCTGCTTTGGGGTTGTGCAGACTATTTAATCTCGTTTAGACACAGCTCAAGGCTGGCATTTTGAAGGTACTCAACATGTCTTTTGATTAGAGAAAAAAAACCCAAACCAATAAACTGATTTCCTATATGCACTGGATTATGGATAAATTCACTTATAAATTTCTATTTCATCATCATACTTAATATATTTTCTATCTCCAGATTTTATTCTTAGATCTTAATCTACTTGTTTTGGAAGATAGATGAAGATGGCTATAAAACAGATGAGCACTGTTATTAATAATTACACTTAATCATTAATAATAAAGCAATAGATAATTTGAGTGTACACTTATGCTATACTTTAAAGTACACATTTATTTCAAAAATCAATACCTTTTAGCTACTGCAACTTTTATAATCACTTTAAGCTAAGGTGAATAATGCTGGATATTATTTACATTTTCATCAGGCATTTTGCAGATTTCTCTCAAGGTTTCTCTATTGGTATGCATCACTAACAGGGAGCACAAAATGATGTAATTATAATGTAATTTGTAAGTAAATGCATGTTCAGCTTAAAAATGTGAAATTATTTTCCCTTTGAAATTAATAATATCTGTCATATAACATGTTTTACAATCTACAAATGTATTATGACAGTCCTGAGTTTCAAGAATCTCGCTGGGGTTTTTGTTCCCACACTAACAGCATATACATTCGTGAGGGTTTTTGAAAGTTCCCTATTTGTTGGGTTATTAGGGTATGAATTAGTGCCTTAGAATGCAGGCTACATACACCATGAACTTTTTGCAAAGAAAAGCAGTATTTCAAAGCAAACTGCTACTGGCACAGTACATCCTACTTATGTTTTGCTGCATGGAAAACAGCAGGTTTTGAAAAGAAACATTCATCATGAGGCAATTAATCCAGCCTGTTAACTTTTTAATGGAAAGATATTGGAAGAAGTGTAATAGTAACTCCACTTGTCAACTATCTTGCAATTCTCAGTTCTCTATTAAATATTGCTGTAATGTAGTGTATGTTGCAGATTTGCAACTATTTAAGGAAGAGCTATTAATTCCTGCAAATAAAGCAATAATAAAGCTCATCCTGATCACTGAGACTCTAGTCTAAAGTGGAAAATTATTTGCTTAGAATTTCAGCTTTCCATGGGATTTTTCTTTACTGTTTTCTGCAGGGAAATGTTTAATGACTGTGGGAGGTGAATGTGTAAATAGCAAGAGTTAAGCCAGTATAATAATCTTTCTTTCAAATTCCTATTTCAAAAATACAGTGTTGACTCACTGCATACAGAATATTAGTCCAAATCACACAGGATTTTTTCTTAAATCAGAGTCCTTGAATCAGATGGCATCTAGTCATTAATGTATTTGTATACAAAGGACTATTTATTTCACTGTAAGGGTGGAGGAACTGGAAATCTGAAGATTCCTTTGCCTTATTGCAACCACTTGTAAGGCTGAGATCACTGCCTGAATTACAATTCCAGATTGATTTGGTGACCAATAGATCCAGGCTGTAAAAAACTGCCATTGGAACACAGGTGTGCCAATGTGCACGTGCAAATACAAAACAGGCACCAGTGTTTTTAAAAGATTTCTCTGAGTTATTCCACAATTTATTTATAGATATATGCAAGATAGCATACATGCAGGAAATCATGCTACTGAAAGAAAATGCTTAATGAGTCTTGGTTGGTGCAAGAAAATGCTGTGGAATATATGGTTTAGTTAAACAAATGCACACCTTTTAATATAGATTATCTTTATCTGGAAAGTACATGAAAAGGAACACAATTCAAATAAATGTAAACTTAATATTTTACCTAGGACCAAGCAGAAACCTAGAGCTAAAGGTAAATGACTTTTATACTTAGGAGAATAATATTTTTAGCAATATTATTATCCTTGGAATTGCACCATTAAAACTTACTACATTGTATTAGAATTTTCTTTATGTTTCATTCTGCCAAGTGTTATAACTCGGGATCAATAAGTGGCTAATAAACTTCATTTATTACTCTGAACAATTACAGATGTGATCTATGGCTGCTGAAATGTGGTACTGGGATGAAGGAACATTCTAAACCTCTCTAAGTAACCTCCTTATGGAGCAAGAAGAGCACTGGAGATGCTGGGCACTCCTGCTCCAAACAAAGCAGAGAGAGTGAAGGGAACAGAGTCACCCCCAGTGTTCCCTGCCCTGCTGTCTGCAGCTCTCATCCTTTATTTCTCCTGAGAGATTGCAGATAGTCATCATTCTTTTCTACAATGGCCACATTTCCATCCATCCACTGAACTTTCTACCCAGTGCCCCAGTGTTTGACAGCAAGGGGAGCTCAGTGAGAGGATCTAGGGTAGCATATGGCCCCAGGTCCAGCTGGATGCCTGAGCATTGCAGACACAGGTTTGGATTGCTCAGTAATTAGCAACTGACTGGTTAATATTGTTATCTCGTTTTTTTCTTTGCAATTCACATCCCGCTTATTCCAAATTCCACAAGCACAAGTTGTGTGGGTGCCAGCAAAAAAAAAATAAAAATAATAGTAACGAGCTCATTTCCATAGCATTGGATCCGTTTTCATGCTCTCTGATGATGGTTTCCAAAACTGAGTTTTACTGGCAAACGGGGTCCTGCTAACATTGTCCTTCCAAATGCCTGGAGGAAATAATCCCAGGTTTCAAATGGAAAAATAAAAAATATGCTCAGTTCTGTGCAGGATTTAGCTTTAGTTTTGTTATGAGCTGCAATGGCCCATAGGAAATGTAGCTTTGGAAAAAATGAATTTTTCTTTGTTAACGATTTGAAGTCATTTTGTTCCTGCTCATTAGATGCCGCAGATTCAGACAGTTGGGCTCCCCTTGCTCGTTCTCAGTGAGGCAAAGAGACTCGCTGTGATTTGTTAAATGTTGGCAACTCTACAGCTTTGCCTCTTCTATTCTCAGGCTGCAATCTGCCTCAGAACAGATCTGCAGCGCAAAGTTTTTCCTCTTGTGATTTGCGCTTCGTTGTTGAGGAATATTCACAAACAATTAACGGCAGAGCTGTACAGATGTGGCACCAACAGCTAATTACTCAATGGACAGTGTTTCCTTTGACCACAACACCCAGTTTCTCCAAGAAGAACCATCTTCTTTCCCCTCATCCATTCTTTCAGCGCCTTCATCCACTTGCCCTCAGTTTTGGAACAGTTGCCTCTCTTTTATTTGCCAAGGGCCATCTTTGGGTGTTATCATCAAACACTGGTTTGATGGAAAGCCTAATAAAGCCTAAACAGAGTGGGGTATATTTGTATCTATTAGAAATATCCTATATTTGTAGTATTTCTGTCAGTGACCAGTGAATGTTCCACAGCACTCTCCCTGGGTCAGGTTTACTGCTCTGCTGTTCCCCAGTCAAAGTGCCCGAGGGCCAGAGACCATGACTGAATCTGATTCTGATTCTGCTCAGCTCTCAACAAATAACAAACTATCAAGGTGAGTACATAAAGCACACAATGGCCTTCCTGCTTCCAGGAAATTATATTATTTTTTTTCCCTGTCAGCAACATTAGCCAAAGTTTGAGTGTATTTATGGGCTTTTCATGCAAATATTCCTTTGTGAATATATTATGCTGGGAAAAGTGTTTTTTTTCTCTACTTTTTGTGGCTCTTCTGGCACACTGGTAAAACACACATATTGTGCCTACACTGTAACTTCTGTCCTTGAAAACTCTAGCTTATATTTTTTTTCTAATGCAGACAACACCTTTGTAGTTCCGTGCCAGCATTTGGGGAAAAATAAATGGGTTGTACCCTGCAAGTAAATTCAGAATTTTACTTATATCCTGCCCTTTAAAAGAGATTCTGACATTCAGTGAAAGTTATCTACAATCCATTCACTTAGTTCTTCTAGAACTGAGGCGTTTAGGATTATACCTGCTTTAGTTCATTGCCAAGGAAAAGGAATGAATGAGAGAAAGGGATGGGATCAGTCATGGATACCTTGCTGACCACATTGCAGCATCTGACTATGGCAAATATTCTGCATATAGGAAAATTTCCTATTTTCTTAGCCTTAAACATCACAGACACAAGAATTACCAATGTGTGATAACATCTGGCAAGTTATTTCTTTACTGTTGATGCTGATAGTTCACCCTGGAGACTACAGTTGGAGTTGAGGCTACATTTTTGTGTAGGATATAAAATGAAAATGCAAATCTGTTCGTATTAAAATGAAGTGTTACATCTATCCAGCTGGACTTCTCCTTTTTTCTTGACACTGAATCTATTTGTTCCCTCCTAGCTCCCTAGAAAGCTCTCGCTGCTATGTAGCAGTGACATGTGTGTGTGATCTGACCCAAAACTCACTTGAGGACACAGAGCAGGGCTACTGTCCAAAGCCAGGCTCCCATTGCACCCACCCCCTTATTCCTAAGGGAGGGTGGTTTGCTCAACGTGTGGACCAAGGTGTGATTTTGTGTAACTCTTCACTCAGTCTCTGCATTGTAAATGATTCCTCCATATCTGCACAAGCAAGAAATCTCGTGTATTCTGAATGCAGTTTGACAAATTCCTACACATTTGTGGCATGCCACAGGATCCTGATCCAGCCCTTGACCATATCTGTGTACTAATGGATAGATGATGCTGCACTTTATGCCAGGAAGAATTCAAAATTCACACATGGGAACTGAGTTCCCAGCTTCCTTGGTGGAGATATCACTGCTTAAGTGCCTGAATGATTCCTAGATTATACAGAATCCTTACGCTGCAGAAAAATGGAAACCCTAATTAAACAGAATATTTTTGGAAGGAGTGAAGGAATTCCTCTAGGTAAAATGTAAAGATCAATGGGTAGTTGGTTTGCAATTGCTCTCCAGTTATAGAAGTGAGGCCAGGCTAATGCCAGGCAGTGCCACGCATGGATAAATTGCAGTCATTTGCTTTGCAGTCAGTCTAGGCTTCTAAACCAGGCTAACATTCCTGCTGACCACCTAGCTCTGTTATTTTGACACGTTGCTCTTCTATAAGGCCCAATCAATAAAGAGATTGATAACTGGGAGCTTGAAAAATTGGTACCTCTCATTTGAGTAAACTGTTGAAATATGAAGAACTGGAGATCATTATTTGCTGCAAACCCCTTTTCCCTGCGTGCTGCAGCTGCTGGCATTCTTTTCAGATGCAAAAGGTATTCATCTTACACTGCCAAGCCAAAAAATCCTCCACAGCACTGAAATTTTGGTTCCTAATCGGGAAGAAAATAAAAGTACCTTGACATCTCTGTGTAAAAAAATCACATATATGTTTACTATAATCCAACTTTCAATGCCATGTATCTACACATATAAAATAGTAGTATAGAAACTAGCTGTTTTTTAGTTAAATAATTATTATAGAGTACTATTTTGTACTGTAGGGTGGAACATAATTTACATTCCCATAGGATGGGAATATAAAAGGTGAAATACATATGAAGAATAAAAAAGGCTTATATTTTTAATCAATAGCTAAAATTTTTTCTAGCTAAAATAAGCTTAGCTCATTTAAAATATTTTTTTTAACAGTATAAATCCTGAAAGTTTGCAGTATAAATTCTTAGGAAAAGAACCTTTTTGTTAGGAATGATCAACACTGATTGCCACAGAAGCTTAATTAAACCTTATTTTGCTAATAACATAGTATTGAAGTGCAGTTGTTACTAAAGGCAATAAGGATATTTCAATTGACTTCAGAAGAATCTGGATTTCACTGTAGCAGATTAGGAAGTTCTGTGGTAATGTGTACTATTTTGTTCCAAATTAGGCTGGAAGCAGGTATTTTCACTAAAAACATCACACAATTGGAAATTCAAGCACTTTGACTGTTTGGCTATTTACTTATTGAGGCCACAGATAAATGCAGAGAGAACACAGGCATTTCTTTCGTGTGAGATTTTATTTGTCTGCTAAATGTGCAGTGTCACAGGTGATTTAAAAATTTTGATTCTTTTAAATGTGGTTTCAACTGTTTCTCTCAGGAGATAATAGAGTTCAGTGTGAACACAACTATGTGTTTCTAGCAGCCATTTGTAAACGTCCTGATTCTGCCCAAACTGTAATGTTAAAATTGTAATATGCCACAAATCTCCTCAAGTTCAGTGGTGCCTTAGAGCTGTCAATCATTTTGAAGCAACTGGAAAACCTTCTTTGTTCTCTTTCTGCTATATAAAAACATATCCTAATGTGATCACCAGTCATTCTTGTACACTGCTTTTTCTTGCCTGAAAACCCAAACTGGAACCCTGGCAGTTTATTTCTAGTTACATGAATTTCATAACAGGTGCTAATTTTATATGGTAAGATGGCCCAACCTTGTGTTATTTGTATCAGAAGCAGATGTTGCCACAAATAGAATTGTTTTTCTATATGTCCCTTGTTTTTGTTTTTCTCTGTGCCTTCCAGTTCCTCTATGTTATTTATTTACGTGTTAATTTATTTATTTCCCATGTATTTTTAAAATTACAGATGTCTGGCTAATAATGACAAATATTTCCTAACAGCTAAATCTCCATTTGCAGTCAGTGTAGCAACTTTTCCCCCTCTGTTAACTGCGAGTGTCAACATTTCCTTCTACAACAGCATAAATTGCTGATTTCCAGCATATGGCCATGCAGTGCCAGATACCTTGTGGCTTAGCTGAGGCATTAAAGCAATCTCACAGTGCTGCTGAGTGCTGCTGCTTCCCAGGGTCAAGGAAATGAAGGATGTGGATTTGGAGAAACAAAAGGAGAAGAATATTTGGATTTGGTTAATATTTGAGAAAAAACCAGGGGCGAAGTCCTTCCTCCCCAATAGCTCTGGTGCTTCCACGTGCAGTGCCAGGCTGAGCCCTTCCAAAATGTAAGTGCAACCCACAGGAGCTGCCCGGGAATAACAAAACACATTCTATCTTGTAAATGAGGCGAACGCAGGATCTCTAAATGCAGAAAGGATTGGAAGAAATGCAACTTAACTCGCTGAGAGATCGACCCAGATAAGCTTTTGGGGATCGTGTCCTAGCACTTTAAAAACCCCTTCAGACTAGACAAAGTCTAAATATGCCCTAGAAAGTTTGGCTCGTGGAGCTGCACTAAATAGGAGCCCACGACACTGAGTACATTGTTTAAAGACTACTTCAGGATGGTTTAAGAAGAGGACGATATAATCTAAATATGTGATAAAAAGAGATTACTGGTACATATAATATTCCCCACTGGCAGGCATTCCTATCATGTCATATCAAAGTCTAGCAAAATGTTGAAAGTTAGAAATGTTATCTAGTATTAGCAGGCATTTAAGGAACGTCTCTTGAATATTTCTAGCATAAAAAAAAAAAGTATTTCATGTGATGTAAATGAATGGTAATTTCCTGACTTTAAAAGAGAACTGTGCCAGTACATTTCAGCATTCTGGACCCAATTCTGCAAACATGGAGATGCTTTCAATTTGCTCTGCCTGCCTTCCCGCCTTAGATGGCTGCGATTGCGGCGAAATTAATCCATTTAAAAATCTGCGGCTTAAACTTAAGGATTTTCAGGGTTTTTTTTTTTCCCCTCTCTCTTTTTTTTCTTAGAATATCAATAAGTTCCAATTGAAGAGCGGATTCTTTTGCAATTCAGGCATGTGCCGGCGATAACGGGCGAGTTGGCATGAAGAGAGGCAGAGATGGATTAATTATGCAGAGAACATGGAAATTCTGCTTATCATCGGCTAGCAAAGGAGCCCAGCTCACATAATCAGCAAACGAAGGGAGAGAAAAAAATAACAATGCAATGGCACCTTCCAGCCCATCATCAGGATTTTTTCTACCCCCTTGTAATTAAAAAATAACATACACTTATAGCCCTATCTCCTGTGCAGGCAAGGAGTGGATGTCCACAAAATAATTGCACTGGGATATTAGAGCTGGGAACAAGGGCTGGCCATTCTTGCTATCCCTTACTCTCTCCCTCCCTCTCTTCTGGCCTCTCCCAGGCACTTTCTTTCTGTCTGCATTTGGAATCAGATGAATGTCTCAGGTGACATCCTATCTCAGTGTCCATAAGTCCCAAACCTCATTCTTATCAAGATTCAAGCAAACATGTATATGATAAATATTTGAAGTGCTGAAGCCGTGGGGTTTTATCCTGTTCACCTACGAGCTATCTGCAGAAAATCACTTGGATGAAAACCTTTCCAAATAGTCTTTCTGAGTTACAAAATAGACTGTTTAGAACGATTTTTTTGTTGCTGTTCCTATTTCACTTTTGTTTAAAAAAGGTCATGTTACCTGTAGAGTTGTGGGGTTTGGGGCTTTTTTTTTCCCGTCTCGTTTTTTTAAGTATAAGGTAAAAATAAAAGCAACAGATTTATTGCTTAGGTGAAATTATGGTAGTTTAATACGGTTGTTTGTATTTGTAATTAAAAACCCCTATTTCCTGTAGAAAAGATAGATTCTATATTTGTTATTATTCATTTTTCCAATGGTACTTCTCATGCAAATTAAGATGCAGACGGTGTATTTTACAATTTTGCTCCATAGACAAGATGGTTTAACAAATGCATTTTGCCGCTTCTGTAGCCATCTCCTGTTGTACCTATTGCTCCACGTTCAGTCGTGCTCCCAGACTTGCTGAGCCCTGCTGTCCCTCCCTCCGGACTCATTGGTCAGCAAGGGAGACAGAACAGGGAGGATGAAGCCCAGAGTGACAAAAATTATGCAAGTAGGAAGGGAGAGCAGTAGGCCAGGATTATAAAGCTGGCTGTCTCTGGAAATTTAATTTATTCATCGAGTTCCTCCAAAGCAGGGGACCGGTGTGGGGTGCAGTGTGCACACCAGCAAATGAACTCCTGGGAACTTTGTTGATAACTGATTCTTTCCTAAATGTATAAAATATTTTTAATCCCCATTTGGAAACAGTGATGAAGCTGGAAAAGAAAAATCTGATTCCGCTGCAGAGTTACACATGATAAATCAGTAATACATTTTCATCAGTATTCTTAAGAAAAGCATTTACAAAACTGGCATCTTAAAGACAAGGCATTGTTCCAGACTCTGCTCTGAGGCTCCATAGTATAAATCCAGAATAAATCCTCTGAGCTCATTACATTATATAATCAAAGCAGTGCTAATGTATATGTGTGCACATAATCACACATGGTTTCAGGAGAAGGTTCAACAGGGTGAAGCTTACGCTGTTTGCTTCAGCAGTACAAGATCCTGTGGAAAATCCTCTGTGAAAATGACCTCAATGAGGTTTCTTTGTTTTCGATGAAATTAGAGCAGATCAGCCCTTGGACACTGCAGCATTCCTGCACTGCAGGGGTGCAGCAGTGCCATGTGTGCTCCTGGAAAAACACTTCCAGCCTGAGAAACCCCCCTGTCCAATTCTTCAGCCTCCCAGCCACGTCTCCCAGTGAAGATGCCAGCTGGGGACATGTAGAGTTTAGTGTTCAAACCCCAGCAGTGCTTTGGGAGCAGATGGGCTCTGGGATTCAGTGGTGGAACTGGAGGGAGGACGCAGCTAATGCCAACCTGACAGCAGCTCTGTTATAACAACATTGCTCAGGGTTGAATGGAATGTGGGAAAAGAGGGTTAGATGATCTGTCCATAGTTAGAGGAAAGGATCAGAGGTGCAGCCACCAGATTGCACACGTACAGTTGATACACTCGACTGGAGCCAGAGATCAGCAATCACCTGCTGCAGAGGCAAGAGTGGGGCACCTGGATGGGTGCTGCTTGTGAAGAGAAGAAATCACGGTCAGAATCTAAACCAGCTACCAATCCATGGTCAGAATCTAAACCAGCTACCAGTCTTGCCCTCGAGCCTATAAACAGATGTGCATAGGCAGGCATACGCCCGTGCAGAGAGGCAGCTCCAAGTTCCTCGGTGAGTTTGATCTTTAACAGTTCCTGGGACTGAGCAGGTTTGTGCTGCCCTGCTGTGATGGGAACTCTGTGTGGAGAGCTCACTTCTATCATCTCCTACATTTCCTGAAAACAACTTTCAACATCTTTCACAATAGGAGGCAGATAATAGAATTCTCAGTAAGCGTAACAGTAAATGGATTTGTAATCTACACGTGATTAAAATTATTTTCATCATGAAGCAGAATTATCATTATTGTTGCCATTTTAATATTATCAACTATAAAGTGTCTCGGTGATTGATATTAT
Organism: Ceyx melanurus; assembly: GCA_024611195.1. Classification (NCBI taxonomy): domain Eukaryota; kingdom Metazoa; phylum Chordata; class Aves; order Coraciiformes; family Alcedinidae; genus Ceyx; species Ceyx melanurus. The sequence goes on from JANHGL010001944.1 coordinate 30,048, forward strand.
AGACAGCAAAACCCTATATTATGGTAATTAAATCTAAAATGAATCAGCCATCCTTATACATCTTAGTATAGCACCTGCTTATTTCAAACCAGTTCTATTCCGGTGTCACGTAACGGGACACGCTGAGGGCTAAGGACTGCTCGGGATCAAAAAGTTGAGCCACAGGCAAAGCAAAAAGTTAAGAGCTACGTTTAAATATGTAGTCAAGCTTGTGAAGAATTTCAGTCTCATCGTTTCATACGTTCCAAAGTCTATGCACAGGAGGGAGCTGATCAGACACCCGGGATGCCGGGCTTGCCCTGTTTGTGTTTTTCCACGTTTGCCGTCACTGCGTTGCCTCTGCCTTTGAAGGGAACCAAGTGACTGTGAGAACAAAACTATTGCTTTTTCACAAAAACAAGGTAGTTTCCTACCCCTCAAGTTTCAGAGACAGTTCAGTGCTGCCTTAAATTGGGGCTGGCTCGTGGATTAGGAGCGTCTCAAAGCAGATGTCAATATCTGCAAATGTTCAGCTCGGCAAAAATATTCTAAAAAACTCTATTTGTTCACCCTTTCCATATAAGAAGATTTCATAGGGACAGGAGCTTCTCAACCAGAAGAGCATTTATATCTTTCATCCCCTTAATCTTCAGCTGTTTTCAGTGCATTTTGCCACTGCCTGCTCTTAGAAGCTACTTTTCTTCGTTTTGGTGAAATTTTAGTACAAAAAAAAAAAAAAAAATTCTTCAATGCCTCTGTTCATTTGCAGATTTCACCAGGCTTGTAAAAGCACACCTGTTGTGCTGTCTGGATTTCCTTTTCTGATCATAGGCTTCTGACAAAGAGGGGGGAAAAGAAAGATTTTTATCAAACACTCTTCACCGGACAATGAATTTTCTTCACCATTTGAATGTATCTGTGGAATGCCTGAGTGATTCATTACAGCAGATTCTGAAGTATGACAATGGGCCGCAGAAATGACTGATGGTATCTTTTTCCTGATTTCATTTCCCTGATCCTCTTCATCCCTTGGCCTGTGTACCTCGATTAATTAGAAACCAGGGATTTTCACTCATCAGCTGATGGGTTTCATGCTCCACTCTGTCACAAATCTGCTGCTTGCACTATCTCTCTTACAGCTGGTGGCTGCTTTAAAAACTTTCTTTTTTCTTTTTTCTTTTTTTTTTTTTCCCCTTTTTTGAAGCAGTGCTTTGTGACTACAGGTTTAGGCCTTTTTAAGATTCAGACATATTTTTAAAAAGAGATTAAAAATTAAAGTAAAGAAGATTCAAAATCTCTGATTAAGTTAATCCCTATCCAAATGATACTTGTCCAAAAATGAACTTTTTGAAGAGATAATAATGTAAATGTTTCATAGCTCTCAGCTTTCCAAGTTCTTTTTTCAAGATATAATAATTGAAGTATTATGCAAAGGATGAAAGTATATAAATATGATTTTTGTGGAAAAGGCCCATATTCTCAGTTCACATGCATTTTAGTCCTGCCTATACTATATTGTTAAGCCAATTGCATTTCAGATTTCACTTGTATGAGGCACCTTATAATAGGATCCTGCAATAAATCATTGAACTATTATTGTTTCTGGAGGAAATATTTCATAATTGAAAATATGCTGCCCCTTAGGGTATATACCAAATTAAAATCACATGGTGATATAATCCCTAAGGAAACAAACCATAATTAAGTAGTATTTAAAATGCAGAATATTTTGAAAAAAAAATATCCCCCTCAGAAACTTAAAATAATGTGTGAATCACAGACAACAAACATATCAATTATGTCTACCATAGCAAATGTAACCACTGCTAGTTTTACTTTCTTATCATTATATATACCCTCCCAGAATTGTTTCATTTAATTTCTTCATTTAATATATTGTCTGCATGAAAACAGAAGCCTTCTTTTCCTCCCCTTTTTTCTTCTGTGCGAGCAGGGCTCAGAAGCAGAGCAGTCTTTCTGCACTGTCAGACTTTGTGGACACCATGAGGTGCCTCAGACATCCCCATCTCGTTTCCACAGATTAGAACAGATCAGGTCTATAACACGGTTAAATTTAATTATGATTCTTTGAGCCTCTGTGTTATTGATCGATGGGCTAGGTATATAAATATGCACGTAATATTCCATCACAGAGCCTTCTGCCAGGCAGCAGTTTGCTCAAGCAAAAATATTTTCTGTTTCTTCTTTCCCTTGGCTTTCATTTTGCCTCAAAATAAATGGCGTAGATGGTTTGTAAAGATGCAAAAGCAGATAGAAAATCAACATATCTGTGCAATTAAAAAAATAACTTCAAAATGCTGAATGATTTACCTGAACCCATTAATTTTAATTATTCCTTTCTACACTAATTTATTTTGTTCATCAGGAAGAGGATGCCTTTACAAGGCAGCACCATAAACTATCCTGCTCACAGAGGGTCCTTGTACCCCACAGCAATCTGAACCTTGGCAACCTGCATCAGAGGATCACAGGTAGTGCCCAGGTCTGCAACTGCACTTGCTCTGTCCCAGGACCTGTTTCCAGCAGACCTAAGTGGGATGTGTTCAGCTAAATTAAATAAAAATTTTTTTAAAAAGCCATCAGGAATCTTATCTTTTGGGTTTTTTTTTGGTATTTGCTGCCATTTTGCTATTGACTAGGAAGGGGAGGGCTCATAATATTCAAAGGACTTCATTTTTTTTCTAAGACAGATTCTGCAGCCAGACATTTTCAGTCCTCTGGCAGCTTGCAGCTTGTGTAAACACATCAGCAATTGCATATTGTGTTTCATGGGAATTGGACCATAGGCATCAGCTGCTTTTTCATGATGACAAAACCCAGCATGATTATGATTAGTCTTATACAATCGATTCCCTAAAATCAAATCAAACCCAGTGTAAATATTCATCCATGGAAGTCTTGATCATCTCTGCTTTGCAGTCTGAGACCCTTGTGCAGTGCTCCCCATCGCCCAGTGTAGCAGTTTGCTGTTAAAACCATTTGTTGGAGGCATTACTCTGAATTCCTTCACTAGATCCCTTTGCTGGCCCACACGGCAGTCAGTTCTTCCCCTGGAGAGCAGCCTTATCCTCCAAGGATTTGCCACACACCAGCTGCTAGTTCAGCCTGCTGCTGGTGCTGGTGCTGGGGGGAGAGAACAAACCATCACCTCCAGGGCTCAGCCCCCCTGTCGATCCCTCTGGGATCAGTTCTCCACTCTAATTCAGTGGGACCATTCTCCAGATTCACTCTTGGAGAGCTTCCAGTTTCATCTTCTAGCCAAGCTCATCTTCAGCGTGGTCGGACACCGGTGAGAAAACATCTGTCTAACAGAAGAGGAAAATGGAATGGATGAGATGAGAATGTGGATTTCCCTTGTGTTTGAAGTGTTAATACATGGAACAAACAGAAGTGCTACAACATTGTGGATTTCCAGGAACTGAAGTTTTCCTGTGTTTCAGGACAAGGTGCTCCAAGTTTGCAGCTCTAAAAACAAAATAGGCACTGCCAGTTGATGGCTTTGTGGAGCTTAATGATTTAGTTTCTCTACTCAGATACTTCATAGTGAGTAAATAACTTATCTTTTTTATTTCCTTGCTTTTCCTTTTCTTTAAATCAATTTTTATGCTCCTTCATCCAGGAAAAGATCTTCGTACATCTTTGCCCTGTTTGAGTATTTACACAGTCTGCACCTGTACTCCAGCTTCTCTAGATAGTCAATATAGGAAAAATAAGAAGGTGCTTATAGCTCTAAAAGCAGCTGTGTGGAGTTAGAAAGGATGAATATTCCTCCCCCTCACTCCTGCTGATGAGCACAATGAGGTTCTGATCCTGATGGTGCATTTCTGGGAATGAGACAATGATAATATGAAAAAATTATAATAATATTAACTGTCATTTGAGTCTCGAATAATTCTGTGTGTTACAGAAGAAGACCCTTCTTAAATGAAACAATCTGTGAAACCGAACATTTATTTTGTGGAATTGAACCCTGATGAACTGAAATCCCATTATCATTTCATTTGTTCCCTCAGATTCATTTCTCTGCAGATTTCCAAAGAACAGCACTAGATCAGTACATCTCTCAGCCCAAGCTCACCAGTCATCATCAACACTATCTTTGTATTTGAAAATTAAAAAGTTAATTAAAAAGCAAGGATGGATAAGAATTTGCATTTCTGATCAACAAAGTTTTTTAAGTTTCTCTCGCTATCAGACTTGGTAAGAAAAAAAATATCATGCCAAACAATTTTACCTGTTTATTAAGAAGCAGAAGAACTTTGTTAGGGTAGGCACCACCTATTTGCTTTTATAGAGAGACATGATTGTCTTTTTCTCTAAGCTCAGAGAGACATTATCAACAGCTCCTATTCCAGTTGCCTAATTCTGAGATTACAGGTGAATAAAAATGAGAACAAAGGAGCTTTTTGCTGGGACACAGACAGCATTCTGAGAGGGTCCCCAAAGGGTAACACAGCAGACTGGAAAAGTGGGAGAGCACAACTGGCTTCCCAGCCTGTCTTTTTAACTTCATCCTTGATAAAGACAGATCCCCTAAAACCAATGCTCTCCTAGATACCCTAAATTAATCAAACCTAATCAACTTCAAATGGCCTTGAAAACAATCTCCTTTACTGCAGTGCCAAGGCATAAACAGTTCCCCAAACAAGCACATTTAGGGATGCTTCTCCTTTGCTCACCTCCTGCAGACAGGTTGGATTCAGACTGCTTTCCCAGTAGGACCTGGGAGCCAAAGGGATGAGGCTCTGCCCTAAGCCAAGAGGGGAGAAGACAGTCCCTGTTTGCCTAGTTAGGCCCAGAGCTGAAAGGGAGACAACATGCAAATTGCTTCTGCCACTGACTCCTCTGCTGAGCTGTGACACTCATTCTGAGCAGCTCCAGGAAGAAAAGCTGTTCCAAATGCCTCTGTGTAAAGGTGGCACTGGTCAGAAGTGAGGGAAAACAGGAACATGCAGTTCCACCAGTTTTCCACATTGGGTTCATCATATTCTGTTTTCTTTGTTAGAAATTTGATGAACCAGTCATTTTTATTTTTATTTTTTTTCAGAAACAGTAAAATTTTAGAAATCATCACATCAGCAACATTTTTCTCCCAAGAAGAACATCTAGCACAATCCCAGTTTGGTCATCATCACTGAGAGGGGACACGACTCCTCTCTGAACATTTTATAGTAGGATTTTCAGATTGCATCTAATAACAGTGATTGTCTTCACGATATCTTAAGAGAGAAGGGTCTTAAGCTGAAGAGCATCTCAATAATAATAATAATAATAATAATAATAATAATAATAATAATAATAATAATATGTGAGCATTCTTTACCATGCCTTTCCATCAGCTTGCTCTCAATGGAGAGATCCCTTTTCATCTCTTAAGGTGAACCTAAAGTTAGCCATCAATGTGAATGTAGTGGTTGAACCCCGATTTATTTTAATATTAAATATATAAATTAATTTTAATTTAATTGTCCTTTGGAAGAACAAAGACAAATAGCCTTATTTCAGCCACAGTTTCCCACATTAGTTTCCCACCTGTTGCTAGTGTAAGCCATTCAGCATCTTGGATAAGATCATAAAGCTCCCCAGCAGTTTTTGATTGTTATGGTTTATAATACATGTCATAACAGTACCAGGAAATGCCTTGGTGCAGTGTACTGCAGAAAAAATAACACCTCAGTGATATTTGGACTGGAATCTACACAATTGCTCTTATTTATGTCAAGAAGTATCCACTCATGAAATATCATGTTGAAAGCATTCATTTGTCTTGTGAAATGCTCTTACTTCTCTTCATACTACACTTGCCACTAAACTGTTTAAGGAAAAAGCCCCTGCTCAGCCTAGGACATACTCAGCCCTAGAATTGTTCTGCTGGTGATAACTTGTCCCTCATTTGCAGGGCATGGCACTGTGCAGATGAGATGAACTTTCCTTCTCTTTTCCTGGGCACACTGCAAAGGGTTTGTAAGAGATGCACGGGACAGCTCTGACACAGCAGCTGCAGCCATGGCAAAACAGCCTCAGCAGACCCATGTCTCACAGAGCTGTGCTGGGATTTCTGTGAGAACGTTGAGGTCTGCCAATCACAAGATCTGGAATCTCAAAGCATGCTACATTATGAGCTTTTTTATTTTCACCTGCCAGTTTGACATTGGAACGTGCAGCTATTAATGTGAAAAGGAGTACAAATTATTGAGCCCCTTAGGAGAACTGATGATGAGCAGAATATATCCGGAAATATCTATTTTTTAGTTGCATCCCATTTAGTGAAACACACTCCCTGCTGTTCATGAAGGTAAATGGGGCAGCACTAAAATGTAAAAATCACTGTATTTCAAATAAATACTTAAAAAAAAAAAATCCTTAAGGATTTCTAAATAATTTTGTAACATCTGGGCCATCTTACATCTGCTTCACCAGTCTAACAGTCTCAGTTTCAAAAGCAAAAACATTTCAGTGAGATTCACCAGTAGATGACAGATGGATCCTCTCGGACTGCCCGAGACATGAAATTGCAGGTGACACCTGATATACGAAGAAAAAAAAAAGAGCACCCATCAAGTAATCAGCCCCTGGCCTTTACTGCAGTGATGTCATGAAAATGCAGGTGGCTTTAACTCGGGAGCCTGGTGCTGCAGAGCAAAATGGTGTGCTTTGTTAGGGGCTTACTGAGACAACCCTTATCTCCCCATCTCTGTGGTCTCTGCTGTGATCATGCTGGAGTGAAGCCATCTCTACTGTTCCGCCTGCTCAGCTGGAAGTCAGGAGTCTTTGGCTGCAGGGCTGTTTACCCCGTGCTCTCTTGTAAAGGCCATCTTTTGGGGTTTGAGGTTGCTATCACTAGTGTCCTGCACCACGATGAAGAGAAGAGGAGAAAATGAATTCCACTCCACTATTCAATAAACACAGGTCAAGCAAGTTTTCAAACTGAGCAGTCTGAAAACCCAAGAGATCCAAAGCCACCACACTCAGAAGAGCCAGTGTCCTGCTGGATTTGCTGCTGCTGCAGCCAGGGGAGGCACAGAGCAGTGGGGTGATGCCAGCAGCATCTCCATGGGCAGAGCCAGTGTGCAGAGACCGTCCCTGGCCTGTCATCCTCCCCCTTTTGCTGCCCTCCCAGTAGCAACATGATTTTTCTATGAGAAGTCTTATTAAGGATATGTCTGCAGCAGTATTTACAGTCTTTATTACCAAGAGTCAAAAATATTTTTTTTTCCAAGAGTAGGACTTTGAAAGCCATATTTTGGACGTGTAAAATACAAGAAGATGTCTACATTTTTCCTGGTGCTATTTGAAATGTTCAGCCCAACTTCACTGGTCTGTGCTTTGACATATTGGATCGTGTCACGATAATCAGGTTTTGACCAATTACTGCTTTCAAAGTATTGAAGGGGTAGTAATTTAACACAAGTACATCTATGGAAGGATTTACTCAGGTGTTATTTCTCTGGTTCCCCGAAGAGTAAGGCAAAATATTGTTCATGTGAGTTCCAGCCCACTACAAACACAGTTTCCATAAATACTTGCACAAAATAAAACATGACTTGGTGATGTTTCCAGACCAGGATTTTTCTTCTGTATACTTCCTTGAAGTGTCTCTTTATTACCATGAACATCTCATAAAACATATTTTAATGTTGCACGCTCAACAATTGCAGGTATTTATTTTCCAGGAGCTTTCACATCACAAACTCTGCATTTATAATTTCACACATCTAACCAGAGGGTAAGAAACAATTATATGAGTCTCCAGTGACCTAGGTTAGCTAAGAAAAGAACTGAAGTAAGAAATGATGGAGAAACAAAAATTCACTGTAAAAATGGAGCAGATGATTTCAAAAACATTTTAAAGGAAAATAAGATATTTTCAAGAAAAGAGAAAATAAGTAATAAAATTATTGAAAATGGATAAATAATGAAAATGTTTCATTATTTCTTGGGAGGATTTTTTTTCACATAATAGAAGGAGATATGATTTTCAAGATCTTTTAGCTTAGAGTGTTTGTCCTTGACAATGCTAGACAATTCAGTGTGCATTTTTTTTTTTTGTAACCTTAAAGGGAACAGATTTATCATGAAGTAAGAAGTGGAATTAGACCCAGATCTTTGAAGCTATCACCAGTGTCTTCAACACTTTTAGCTATGATGCTCATTTTCCCACTTGTTTCAGTCTGGAACAAGGAGATATGATGCCTATATGTCAAGACCTGAGTGTGAAAAGCTCTGCACATAGCAATTGTGTGCATGAAGCAGTCCTGGGGAGGTAGAGTTTTATGTCATAGTATCTAGTTCTATGTCTTCAAGATGTGCATTTCTTTCAGCATCCCACTGCCAAAGTGGCAGAGCACTATGCCAGAGACAGCAGAAGCTCTGGTCCTTGCGGTATACGTAGCTGAGCATCTGAAAATGTTTTTGCCTGATAAAGCAGAAAGGTATCACTAAACCCTGGAGCTCCTCAGCCTCTGTCTTAATCACAGCCCTTCCCAGACTATATCAGAAGATCATGTCTGAGCTGGGTCTATAAATTAAATGTTAACTTTTCTAGCTAATCTACTTATATATGCTGTATATTCAAACCTGCATTCACTGTCCTCTGGAGTGCTTGACAGATTAAGTCAGGTTTGCAGTAGGATCCAGAACTGTCCCTGGGGATCAGTATGACTAAGCTGAAAGCTCTTCCATTTTCAGAGGGTTTGTGCTACAGAAGTATTTAGCCAATTTGTTTATAATGTGCCCTGTTATCAGAGGTAGGACAGATAGTGCTGCTAATGCTGAACGTTGTCTGATGCTTCCCAGTTTAAGATTCTGGCTTCATCTGCTGACACATTTTTTGGACCTTTGGTGCTGAAATGGAAGTTTTCCTCTTGCGTATCTCTCTCAGGATGAGTAAGGTGGGGAAATTTCAGCCAAAAGGGATTTCATTGATCTATGAGGGAGCACAATCAAAAAGTATGTGGTGTTTCTTTAATGGCCCCCAAGCCCCATTTCATTCTTCTAGTGACCTTTCCATAAAAGGTCCAGTGCCCCCAGCCTGCATCAACTTCATTTGGATCAGATCTCAGGCCCCTGAGGAGCAATTTTACACCTGCAGCAAGTCCTGGGCTTCTCCATGTGCTACCTACACACATTCTTTATACACAGAGCATACGTGTAGAAACCACAGATGCTGCAGGCAGCAACACGACTGTATGTCAGTCACATCACAGCAAGCAGAGATTTGAACTGAGGTGAAGGATGATGAGAAACTACTCTGGATAGGTACTAGAATCCAGCCACATGTATTTGTATTAATCTTCCTATCCCTCCATTCCCTATCTACAAAATGAGCATAAATAATGCTTCTCAGAAGAGCAGTGTGGAAACATCCCAGAGTCATCTCTGGGTGTGAAACTCTAGTACTGAGCACCAGAAAAAAGCTCACATATATGTATATATATGATTATATATATGCAATTCTGTCTGAAACCAGAGCAGGATTTCACCAGCAAAAGAAAACAGATTGGATAGCAGGTCACTAAACAGACAGTGGATAAAGCAGAAACTATTTAATCAAAATGTCTTTTCACTAAAGATATGAGTTGTGGTGAAAGAGGAAATGTTACCATCGTACCAGTTGCTGATTGCTAGGGGTCTGAGCCTGCAACTTGGCTAGATTGATATTTATATTCATATTCAGGTGTAATTTACCCATACAGTACTATTATCTGCTGCATTTAGTTTCATATTAGTATTGCTTGTGTCTGTATTTGCCTGTGAAACAAATACATGTTTTGTCCATTATATCACCACTTTCCTCTTGAGACATCCACAGAAAACATGTTTATTCAAGTTGGGTGTTAGTTCTAGTAGGGCAATTCTCTATGCGATTATGAGAAATTTTGATTATATTCTACATAAAAACTGCAAGGAATTTTATCTGCCACACTCTCACAATTATCAGTTGAGACTCCCTCCCTGAGCCACGTCAGCCATTGAGCCAGGTAGTGCTTTCTCTCCCCATTTGCAATTTGAAAACCACAGTCTTTTTTTTTTTTTTTTAGCAAATTCTTGCCTTTTCAAATTACTAGTTAATACTGTAGTAGCAAAGATAAACTTCATAAAATAGATTAAATACTAAAAATGTAATTATGTTTTAAATTAAATGTAAATGTTTAAAAATATAAAACTTTGTAAATGTGTTTTTGCATTTTGCACTGAAACCTCCCATGTATATGTATAGAGCAATTGACCACACATAAAACTGTCTCACAAATTTCAAAGTAATAGTTTGTGTAATTATATTGAATCAGAGGGGTCCTGTTACTTTGTTCATAGCTGGGAAAAAAAGCTTATGTAATACTGAAATGAAATGTTATTACAGTCTCACTTACTCATTCTTGGAATTGGCTTAGTGATTACTTCAACATCGACATCAGTGAAAAACATTTGACATCTGGCCTAGAAAATCAGACAGCAGACCACAGAGACTTTGATTAAAAAACTTCATGTAATTTTCTCCAATCAGTAAGCTGGCCTATTCTTTTATTAGAATGAAGGTTTCACTCATCACCTGCAAATTTCTAGGAAGACCTCAGAAAAGAAGAAGAAAAAAAAAAAAGCAGTTCTCCTACTTTTATACTAAATTTCCATTCCAACAAGCAATTGCACAGACTGGAGAGGTGCATCAGTTTCACTGACAATTTGTTTTCTTCTATTTGCAAAAGGTCAAACATCTGATTTCCACAGGTGATTTTGCTATTTATTCCCTTATCAAAGATTACTATTTCATCCTTCTCTGTTTAATGATTCCAAGGGAGTTTTGCAGAAGATGCAAACCCATTTTCTGGAAAGAGACAGCAAAATGTACAAGTTTTCTTCATGGTCCCTATATAATCCAAGTTAGAAATAATATAAGTCACTTATGCTGCTGTCTTTCTATCCTTCTCCAGAGCACAGCTACTCTATCATGAGAAAGAATAAACCACTAGTGAAGTATTTTAACATACACTCTTGAAGCAGGACAGTAGCAAGAAGAGGGAATAATCTGGCTCCTGGAAACCTCTCTGCCATTGTAAACTGATTATTACAATTAATGATGTCCCCTACAGGCTCAACCAGAATCAGTCATGGCTGGCCCCAGATGTTTCAGTGCAAGTGAGTTTCTCTTGCTCCTGTTGGGTTCCTTCTGTTGAACACATCCCTTTAATTATTTAACTCACTGATACTTCCTGCTATTGCAGCCATACTACAGGAATAAAAGCCTCCCTTATGAGGATGTGCCTAACAGCACAAACACAACAGCTCCAAACATCATTAACAACGTAACATTTACTGCATCCAGCTTGTTTCCCTGTACAGGGGGAAAGAACACCCTGCTTGCTCTCAGAGCACAAACACTGATCACTGCACTCTGGCTGTGTGCTCTCATTTCTCCTTTACCTTCAAATTCTAAAATACCACCATTAATTTGCCATTAAAGAATTAGCACGTCACAATGAATTTCAGAGTGTAGAAAACCTGTTTTTATAATACATATAACCAAATCTCCTTGAGAAAGGTGTGGAATAGGATCTATTGCCCCTTTTATCCAAAGCCTCACTACTCTGTTTCTATTCTCCAAATGTTTTGCATTGTCACTACGCTCCATCCCACAGCGGCCTTTTTAAGTGAGAGTGCTGAAGTCCCTCTGCCAGGGGCTGGCTCAGTTACTACATCTGTAAAAGTCAAAAGACTGAAGAAAACCTGCAAGCTGTATCCTCTTCCCCGTGGGAGGGAAAATGGGGAGAGAAGTGCCCACAGTGGAGGCTTTTCTTGTGTGGCATGGAGAGCAAGAGGAGAGAACACACAGCTGAGCTGCATGTTGTGTTTGCTTTGTTCTGCTGCATGGCATCATCCTTGCAGGACACTATTGCAGAATTGCACATTAATAACTTTACCCTCGCTAATTGCCTATGGACTTTATAGTACTAATCAATAAACTAATTAAGCTGGGTCAGTTGGTCTCCTGAGACGTTCCTAAGAAGAAGAACTGAAGACTGGTGAAAGGCCCGGGTCGCAGGCAGTGGCAGAGAGCAGTTGGGGAGGGAGTGAGGGCAGCAAGCAACTGTCTTAAGCCTTAGTAAAGACAAGCAATAGAACTGGTTTCCCATAAACAGTGGAATTATTTGTACATGAAATGATCATTTTCCTGCTTTTCTCTTGAGCATGGCTGCCATTCCTGGCTCTGGGAACGCTAAACTTTAGACACATTTGCTTCTGACTGAAACTTCAACCACAGCCATTTGTTTTTCCCCTGTGAGTATGTTACAGGCATTTTACACAAAGGTGATTGATCCTGACAATGCATGATAAACATGATGATCTTTATGCTACACCATCCTGAGTGAATCTGGTAAATCTGGCTGAAATAAAAGGAATGGCACAGCCAGGTCACCTGTGATTACAGTGAAGCCACCCAGGGTGCTCCTTTCAGGCCTGTGCCACTGTCTTTTTCCAAGATACCAAATACAAATGAAGTGACACCAAATGTATTTTGTCTTTAAAGTAACTAGCATCTGTTTACTGAGCTCTAAGGGTACTTGCCAAGCCAGTAACAATTCTTCATGCAGTGGCAGCAAACGCCTGGCACGCTGAGGTTCCAAACCAAGCAAGTGACATATTAAGATGAGACTAAGGAAGAGCTCCTCTGTTCCATAATTCCACACAGCTATATGCTATCGAGTGACATGATGCTTCTTTTCTTCCTATAATTCTTTTTAAGTAATTGCATCACCAACAAGTGGTATCACAAAGGACTAGAGATTTCATTATTTGTCTCAGATGAATCTTGGAGCATGGCTCCTCTGAACATCTGTTGTTTTGCTCCGTGAAGAGGGGAAAAAAAGCACCTCCACTAATATTTTATATGTGGCAAAAACAGTCCGTTTAACTGGTATGTTTTAAACAATCCAGGATTTTACTTGTTATTTAACTTCTCCTCAATTATTTTTTTTTTCTTCAACCATTTTTAAAGTTAATTTCAGTTGTTGCGATGATTTTTTTTTCTTTAACCTATACTTGTTTTGTTCTGATACTGCTTCACCCTAAACACGGGGCCCTGTAGAAGAGTTCTGCCTGATCGTGTGTTTGCAAAGTTTGTGTTTGTTAGATACTCTCTAGTTTTCTTTCTACCCCATTTCTTAAAGACTATTCTTGTGAGGTTTCCTCAAGTAAGTGAAAAAAATAACAAAAATAATTATCATTATAATAAGGTTTTATCATTATCATGTTTTCAGATGGTTGGGATTATTTCAAGAGCAACATCACCTCTGCAAGACTAAGGTACCTGTTCATTTATTTGGTTTAATTGGATTGGTTAAGGATAAGTGCATCCATTGAAAGCATTTTCTGTGTTAGGTTACTTAGCTATGTCCCAAAACTAAGCAGGGGAAGAAGAGCTGTTTGCAGATCTTTTCAGATAGTCTTTAGCACACATGCTTTCCTTCTCTTCCAATATTTTCAACTCTTAGCTACATTTCCTAGCCCACCATAATTCTCTCCCAAAATATTATCACAGAGAGCACCAATTCTTCAGCACCCAGCTGACATGGCCCATCATTTCATCCAGTAACTAATGTCTTTGAGATCACGTTGCTGAAGGATTTTTTATCACTTTCTCCAAATTCTAATGTGCAGCCTCTATCATTATGTGCTTAATGGTCTGTCCCATGCTTTTTCTTGGCCACAGTTGCAGTACTTTTGTGCAGTGGCTTAGAGGAATTGCTAGAAACACAAGTATAGGGAATTTATTTTGAATCATATAAAGAAGAATTTTTTAACAGAAAGCTCAGCCCTCTGTTAGCATTGTTAGAGGAAAGAATGCCACCTACTGAATTATCAATACCAATTCAGTTCATATCCTGTGTTTTTTTACAGCTCCCTTATCTTCATGCTGATCAAGGTTAATAGCAGATGGCCATGGTACCTGTCAAGCCCACAGAGCACAGGAATACAACTCCATGATTCATACAGTGGGCAGCTGAACATTTAGACTGTCAAAATCAACTGCTAAAAAGAAACATGAATACACTGCACTCCCAGAAGAACTTAGCAAGAAGAATTTTAGGAGTTTTATGAGATTACAAAAGCTAAGAATGGATATAATACCAATGAAGTTTAGAGAAGCTGATATTGGGGGATCACAGATACATTTTCAATTGCTTAGTGACCACAACAGCAGCAGCAGAAAGCACTTTTTAGCACTTTCATCTTCTCATGCTCTAACAAGACAAATGTTTAGTGATAAAAATCATTTTTACATGTCTTGTAACTGTGGGAGATGCAACTGCAAGACAAGCAGCTGGATGTTCCATGGATGATATTGCTAACCAGGTTCTAGTCCAAAATCTTTGAATTTAGACAAGATAGGTACAGTTAAACCTCTAAAACTTGTGGCAAGCATCATTTACCTCAAATTAAACCTGAATATGGAGAAGAGTTAATCTCAAAACTACTAGAGTAAAACACTATGCAAAAATATGGTGCAGGGTTTTTCCTCTAATTTAACTTCAATAAAGTGTGTATGCCAAGAGAGAATATGACCATTAGTCATGGCTTGGGGTTAGTTTTTAGTCTATTATTCTATCCAGCCTTACCCTGTATTAGTGTTACAGCCATCCACATCCATGTGGCTTTAAAAAACAAAGGATTTATTTATTAAGATCTTATTATTTATTTATTTGTTTTATTTATTTATTTATTTATTTATTTATTAGAATCTTATTATTTGTAAGACCAGCATTTTGGGTGTAACTTTAAGCGAGCTTTGCTACACTTGATGGTATTTTTTATACAGCAATGGCACTCAAAGAAAGAAACAGTGGAAATCAATCCAGCTTTCAAATGAAGTAGATAATGGCATTAACATCTGCTGTGTGAAACAAGGAGAGCACAACTGCCAGTCTCCGTGTTTTTTGAATTAGGTCACATCATAGGAGAACGGAAACCCTCTTCCAAATGATCCATCTCAATCTAACAGTCCTTGTTCATATGCTAGAGACATTCAAGATCATTTCATATAAGTAAAACTTTGTCATTTAAATATGAACTTTAGCACTGAATAACACAGAGAAGGCAGCATTCACAGTCCACTCAAGAGCACAAGTATTTTCCTATCACTCATGTGGAAATTTTTACCTGGAAAACTACAGCACAATCACTGAGTCCCTACTGTTATTTTGTGGGCTGTATTAAGCATTCAAATAAACCTCCATGAGTTCATTTGTCACATGCAGCTCAGTAGTAGCTATCACCTTTAAATGAGTATGTAAAATATGTAAATGCTATCAATATTATAAAACACGGACACAAATAACAAGAAGAAAATATCTTTTTTTTTTTTACTAAAAGTGGTATAGGTTTCAAGGGTACTTAGAGTAATCAATCATCCAAATGAGAGGCTGTGCTCGGTAGGGAGCTGTAGTATGGCAGGAGAGGGCACTGATCTGTTAAGTCACATATGATGATGTGTTAAACAGAGGAAAATGGGCTGGCAGCAGCTCACATATTGATAGTGAGGCAATATTTTGTGAGCAGGAGAGGACAGAGGGCTCTGGAACCTGGGAGGCTCAGCAGGGGCAGCAGGCCTGTGGCTGCTACTGTTTCCTGGCTGCTGGGTGCCAGCCCCCTTCACCTCACCCACTGCTAGGGGAGCTTCTGATGGCAGGCCAGCACCTTGCCAAGCACTTGGGACTCAACAATATGCTCAGATAATATTTTAATGACTTAGAAGGACTTTTAGAAACAGCCTGGTCTGAAGGAATGTTTGTAGCAGACAGCAAGTGTTGACATTGAAATTAATTCAATGTTCATTCATTAAAGTAATAACAATTGTGTATTGCCATTATCTTCCTAATAGATCTCGTTTTAAAAAATCTGATATTACTTGATTTTTTCCCTAAGCTGGTTTGTCACAACCTAAAGACATGTTTTGCTGAATCTGATTAGTATGGTCTTTCTCCCAGTCCCAGCAAAACAGTGATCATTTCTGTTTGATGCTAAAATATTACTCTCAGTATTTATTCAGAATTCAGTCACTCTACTACCATTTGTAGGCCATTCTATGGGTGTAAATTAGAGGAGATTTAGACTGGATCTCAGGAAGAAGTTGTTTCCCTTGAGGGTGGTGGATCAGTGGCACAGGCTCCCCAGG
>JANHGL010001945.1:0-20057 GCA_024611195.1 Ceyx melanurus
CAACCCCAGCTCCTTCAGCCTGTCCCCACAGCAGAGCTGGTTCAGCCTCTGAGCATCTCTGTGGCCTCCTCTGGCCCCTCTCCATCAGCTCCATGTCTCTCCTGTGCTGAGGGCTCCAGAGCTGGCTGCAATACTCCAGGTGAGGTCTGAGCAGAGCAGAGCAGAGCAGAGGGGCAAGGCAAATGAAGCCCAAAGCCTCCAACCTCCTTGGCCCAGCATGGTGGGCAGGTTTTGCAGCTGAGCTGGGAGCTCTGTGCTCTGATACTCTCATGGCTCGGCACTAGAAAGAGCAATGAGCCAAACCTCCAAGCACTGAGTGTTTGAAGTGGCTTGGCTCTTCTGCTGGGTTTTTTCTTACCATCTGCAAATCCACATGCTAGTTTCTGCCTGGTGCAGCTCTAGGCAGCCCCAAGGAGCATTGCTTGAAGATCTTTCCAACTAGACTGCAGCCAGAAACTCCAGAATATACTTTGAGTGTGCTTGTGCCTGTGCATCCCCAGCCTCAATCCCACAGCAGATGTGTTCAGATAAGTTTGGAAAAGCTTTGCTGTGAGTCATCAGCACTTTCTGTTCTTAGCAGGATAGAAATTCAGAGCCTTCAGGAGTTTTTCCTGTGCAAGGTTTATGTAAAGCTTCACCTCAGAGATTAAAATACTCAAGAAAAAAGCAGAGAACAGCAAACCCCTCTGTGCTGCCTTTGTTTATTTAACATTATTCCCCTCCAACCCGCTGGAGCTTGATTTAAACCCGATTATTAACTGAAATGTACATTTTGTGTTTGACAAACAGCTTCTGGGAATGGCTGCCTTGATGTTGAATTGCCTAATCTGAAAGAAACCAAGACAGAATGTTCACGGTGAAAATTCAATCCTTTGCTTGAAAACAACAGAGACCAAGCACTCCAACCAGAGGGCTGCAAATGAGAAAACAAGGAAGTGGTAAAGGGCAGGGAGAAGAACAGTCCTTCTTGACTGAACTGGCCACAAGCTTTCTTGATTTAAATTGAAATGGTGGAGAGCAACTGAAATTATTTATTGAATTGTTTAACATGTTCAAAATCCCTGCCTCCCTTAGAGTTCAGCTCCCTTCCACCCAGCTGGTTTTCCCTTGCCAAGCTGCATTTTTCAAAGGAAAGGTTGCCTGCCAACTGACACTGATATTTTTATATATAATGCATACTAGAAAACAGGGCTTTCTACATGTTCCCTCCCTTGGAAAAATGGCTATTAAACCTGCCAGTGCTGGAATGAGAGATTGAAGAGAGATGGTGTGGGCAGACAGGGCTTATGAAGTGTGCTGGTGAGCAGTCCTGGTGGGTTCTGTCCATGGAGCAGGGGCAAGAGCATGGTCTAACCTTGACACAGCCAGCAGCCATTTCGTGGAGATGCTGAGACTTTAATCATTAACTGCTAATTGGGGCTCTGCAATCTGGTTATCAGCCCATGGCAAGTGGAATGTCCACATTCCCTGTGGTGAGTCACCACAGAGCCTTCAGAAATGAGCAACTCTATTGCCAGGGCTCTGAAAAAGGCTGAAGCAGAGTCCTGGAAGGAAGGAAAGGAGCAGAAATGCTGGGATCCTCTCTCCAGCTCAGCACCCTTGTGTGGGGCTGAGATTCCTACCCTCCCAATAGGTCCACTAGGCTGTTCTCCCCAGAGCAGACTGACCTCCAAAGCTACCACCCGGGGTACATGGAGATGATAGATTGCTAGCTGCCTTTAAATGCTATGTTCCCCCCCCAAAAAAATGAGGAAAACCAAAATATCCCCAGGCTTTGTTGATGTCAGTTACAGTTCCTGGTTCATGGTGTAACACACAGCACACTTGTTTTGAAGTGAAAGGCACCTTTGCAGAACCTTTGCTGTGGGAGTAAAGTGGAGATGGCAAGGCTTGTTTTAGGTGAAGGCAGCTAAATGAAGGGGAAGCCTCAAAAGTTTAAGACTACAGGCTTGGATGCTGTCACTTCTCAAACGTGCCTTCTGCCCCTATTGTCTTCCCATGTATTTCAGGAACTCATTCCCAAAGCAACCACTGCTGATATTTTACTCTGCCTTAGTACTTTCCAGACACATTATGGTTTGGTGGGGTTTTTTCCCCCTTGCATTTTGTATTAGAGGAAGAATAATGACATTACTTTAAAAAGAATTGCTGCGCTGCCACTAAATAACTAAATATTTGCAAGGAAATATTAACAATAGATAAGGTAGATAAGGGTTTCTTCTGTCAGAACATGCCTTTGTGTTTGGGGACAGCTCAGATGGACAATTAGAAAACACACAGTGCTAGCTAAAAATACAGTTTAATCTACAGAAAAGGAATAGAGATTTCTTCCACAAATACAAATTAAATACCATAATTGCTCTAGTGAGTGAAAAATTAATCAGCTTAGTAGATAGAGCAATAGCTCATCTGGATACTTCGCAGTCTGGCTCTTGCTGGTCCATGGATGACTGTTGTTTCACCTCTCTAATCCTAGATAGAAAGGAGGAGAAAACTATGCTTTAAGATGATTAGTGTGGCAGAACTAGGCATTACAGGCAGGGAGGAATATGAGAAATGTGTGTCTCTGAAAGGAAAGGCTGTGGTCTGTCTTGGGGGCTCAGGGCTCAAGTGCTTCTTGGTGACACTGCTCATTTGGATGCCAGCTCTCTTTTAACTGAAGAATGAAAACTCTTTGAAAGAATGAATGCAACTTATTGTCTGTTTTCTAAGGCTTGCTGGTCATGATTTAATTTGACAGTAATCTACATCATAATAAGATTTTACTATAAGATTTGTTCCCCTGAGACCATTTACTGTGGTGGTTACTTCAATTAAACACCAGGAAATCTGGTCTGTTAAAAATACCACACTGCAACTAAGCACTATTGTTATTGTTGCTATGAATTACATGGGCTTAGATTTTAATAACTCATTGCAGATTAACAAAATTCCATCTCAATCATGAAGGACATCCTCGTCCTGCTATGTACTGAAAACATTTTGACAGAATAAACCAGTTCATATATGATTATTATTATTATTACTATTATTATTATTAGAGCCTGTCATCCTTTTGATGGCCACATTGGATTTTACTTCTTTACCTTGTTCAGAATATTATGTAGACAAAGTAGACCACATTTTACAGATCTTCCAATTGCTTTTTTCTTTAAATGCTCCCTTTGGGAGTACTTAGGATTTAGCCAGTCTGTGACTTTCCCACTTCAGGACAAGTAACTTGCTTTGTAGCCCCAACTACAGAGGCAACTGGAGGCCTTGGTTGGTTAATGAGTGTTGTGTGTTCCATCAGCAGGAAAGGACTGCAGCCTGCTTGACACTGCTGAGGCCCAGCTCCCTTGGAAATCACCCTGCCTTTCACCTGCCACACTCTGAATACCTGTGAGGAGGATCAACTGAGTACAGCCCAGGGAAAAAAAAGTTATGACAACATAAAATGTGAAGAAAAGTTAAAAAAAAAAAGAGGTTTGCTTAGCCTTGAAAATAAAAAGTATGGAGTGATAGGGGTCTTTTATATATGTAAAGATTTTTTAATACAATAGAACGACAATTCTAAATGTTGGCTGAGGAAGAAATGGATGAAATAATCTAATTTCCAGTAGGTAGGTTGGATATTTAAAAAATAATAATAATCTGAATTATTTAATATAAGAACTTTGAAGTGCTGCAGATGAAATCCCAGAAATGGGCACTTCAAATAAAAGCTGAGATAAAGAAATACCTTTCTTGGAGAAGTTGGAGAGCAGAGCACCTTGCCAGCACAAGCCTTTGTCTTGAAACCTAGCCATCCATGATGAATATTGTGTCCTGATTTATAACACATCATGGCATGTCATCACCAGCCCATTCAGTTAGAGGTAGAGAGGCCAATTCCTTCTGTGCAGCTCTGGATTTTTAAGGAAGAGAAGTTCTTGTTCAGAACATAAACCAGATGACAGCTGGTTAGATTTTGTCTGTGAGCCCTTTCTGCAACTGTTCCTGCAGATCTCTAATTTATTTTTATTTTTAATGATATGAATTCCAATTATTTGACTCTTTAGATTACATCTTACTCCTTTTTATGATGTCCTGAGACACCAGCTCTGCTTCACATGAATACTTTTGAGGCAGTTTTCATATCCATGACACTCCTATCAGAAGTAGTGCAAGTCTGAGATAAGGAGGAGGGTTGCAGGCCTTGTGTTTTATTAGCAGGTGATCTAAATCTGTGAAGGAGAAAAGGAGCAAATAAGGTGGTGGCAGATCTTATCATGGTAATGAGATTTTGCTTTTGATATCAAAGCCACCTGGCAGTAAAAAGACCTGTGTTGCTTTGCTTTGTTTTCTTTTAAAAGGAGACTATTTCATCACTTCTCACATTTAAAAACTAAAATACAAACTCTGTGAAAAAATACACATCTTGGTGGAAGAGGGCATGGAAAATTACTCTGTTTGTGCTTTTTCTGGCACTTTGCTTCATTTGCAGTCTCTGCTTCCACTCCACTGCACTTTGTTTTGTTCCTCCTGGACTGTTGAGTGACAGGGACAAAGCAGTGCAAAATGCAATATATTGTCAGGACTACACTGCCATTTGGGAATCTGATGTGGATAAGCCCTGATAGCTGGTAGAAATACATCACCACATGCATACAGAGATATTTGTAGAGATAATTTGCCTTCTGAGGGCTGTCTGAGACCATTGGGACACACTGCATCCACTGCAGACAGCTTTCTAGGGAACTGCACAGAGCAAGGAGGAATGAGGAAACTCTATTTCTAATAACAGGTTTGGCTGCTTCTTTGCCTTGTAAACTTTGCCCTCAATTCCAGGGACTTCAAATATCCAGCAAAGCAGAGCTTGCAGGGTTGGGGTCATTCTCTGCCTGGTTTGTGACCCATCCATCCATCCATCCATCCATCTCTCTCTCCCTCCCTCCATCCATCCATCCATCCATCTAGAATTGAAAGAGAATAAAAGAATTCTCTCAATCAGCCCTTCCTCCTGATAAATACTGTTTATTCCTGAAGTGTGTGTGGATTTACACCTGATCTAGATTAAATTTGTCCTGGCAGGTGCTCTGCTAATTGACAGATCTAATATTAATGAGCTTTGAAGCAGGGCTGCAGAGTTCACAGGGTTACTCAGAGTTATTCCCCTAAATGTTGGGGTTGGCCTGATTAGATGACTGGGTACTAAGTGCCAGTCAGCTCATTAACTCTTACAGGTAATGTGGAGCATTGCAGTGACTCAATTAAACGAAGCTAATGGCAGCAATTGGAGGTTACTCATTAAATAAGAAGTGTGTTTACTTTCAAGCCTATTGCCACTTAGCTTTGTTTCATCGGTGTCATTGCCATGTGTGGTGTATTCTGGCAATGTCAATTCCTGAGAGCAAATACAGCACCCTCGGGCCTGCAGAATTCCAGTGCAGGGTTCCAAGCACCACTAAAAGGGAGGTTACACCTAAACAATACCTGCTGAAATTCATTTGATGGGCGTTTGTTGAAATCAGTTGTGATCAGAGCAAATTGGAAAGAAAAATACTTGCTACTCTAAAAAAGAATTCTTTTTGCTCTTGTCACCAGCAGACTGCTCAGAATGTCGAGGCTGACCTAGTTCAGGGTCTGACACTTGTTAAATGCTCCAGGGCAGGTACTTTTTAAAGCAAGATATTTCTGTTCTGCCCATGTCCATCTCCAACAATACTGGCTGCCAGCACTAATATTTCTTTTAAAAAGCTCCTTGAAGGACAGGTTGGATCTGCTGTTAGAACAGAAAGTGTCCATGATGGAGAGGGAGAGGAAGTGAATATCTGCACTGTAGAGCTAATGCTGCTGAGGTTTATTGCTACAGCTTTTATCCACCATCAGATTCCCTCCTTTGGAGTCACTGCAATTAGGTTACTAAAGGCCCTTGCCAGATCTTTGTCTTTAGGAAACACTCGTTTCCAACTAGTTCCACTCAAATCAACATCCACAAAAGTCAGGGAATTAATTTCAGAAATATTCTTGATCATTTTGCTTTCAATTTACATTAATAATGATTTGCAATACCATTATTTGCATATATTTTAAAACCCAGATGCATTTCCCCTTATTTTTATTGTCCCCATTAGGAACTGGCTTGCATGTGTAATAACTGGTACTAAAAAGGATACAGTTGAGTTTTAACTCTGAATTTTCTGACTGTTGGATCTGATCCATTCTCCTCTGAAACGAGTGGGAAAGTTCACGTTGATTTCTCTGAGAGCTGCATCAGAGCTTCATAGTTCCTTCACTTAAATCCCCTGAGATAAATTATTTGTTCTTCTGGATCTCACTGGTCCCATGGAACTCATGAGTTCAGCTGCAGGAGAAAGTTCACCCTATGCTATTGAAATAGTTTTGTCAGGGTTATCATTCCCATTGCCCTCGTGCAAAAGGAAGGAGGGAAAAGCTTAGAAGAGAGAGGTTAGAGTTGATTGTTAGAGGAAATTCAAGAGAAATAAAGACAAATGGAATTGTAACAGTTTCAATAAAACAAAGTTAGGATACATGAAGGAAAACTCCCGTTTGCTAAAAGGCAATGTTATGATGCACCAGCATTGATATGCACTGTGATGTTCAGTCTATGATCACCTCATGAGCCCTCTTTTAACCTTTGCAATGGGCTGGGAAATCTTCCCATCTTTTAAGGTACTGGTTGCTAAGCAAGCACAATCCCCTTACACAGCAGCATCCTGTTCACTGCCACTGCCATAACCAATCAAAAGGGAAGGGCAAAAAGTAGTTTTCAATAGGCTGTGAGTTTTCATATTCTGCTTTTCCCCATGACCTGAGCTCTCCATAGAGGAGAGAGCACATTAGCTGAAGTCAATGCAGAGAGCTGAGCTGACTGAATGCTGAGAGATTATTTCAGACTGGAGCACCAACAGCCATTTCAGAGCTCTATAGACCTGCCCCTTATCTCTGTCATTCCTGCTGATGTTCAGCGAACGATTGTCTCGTTTGCAAAGTGCTTGATACCCTTTTGATTACCATTCATTTGATGTAGCTTTGCCTTTTGTTTTATTTTACAGCATCGAGTGGCTGGTGGGAATAACATCTCACATGTAATCTGCATCGTTTGCATTTTGAGCAGGACATAAATGCAGAATTATATTTTAGAAGGACGTCTAATATATTAACCTGACCTGGAAAATTCTCATTTGTGGGTGCTCGGGGGGGGGGTGTTGGAGAAGACACAAAAGTGCTTTTCTAAAGCAGCAGCCTTTCAAACACATGGGCATTTTAGAAAGGTGAACCCAATCACCTCAAAAGTCAATTCCTGACAGAGATGGCCAGTGGCAGGAACATACCACGAGTGTGTTCATCTGGATACAGAGACACTCATCAATTTAAAAGTAGAAACATTATGGGTAAGATTGATTCTTGGAAAGAAAAAACTGGGAGTGGTGAGTTGTAGTTCAGCAGCGTTGTGCTCAATGACCCACAAGCTGCCAACGTTCAATTCACTTTTATTGTCACTATCCTGCTGTTACAGTGCTGTCTCTGAGTGGAAATCTCTAGCTACAGGAGTTCACCCAGCTCTTCCAAAGGCTTCAGCAGAGGAACGAGGTAGACAGAGCACTCTGAGGAGGACAGGGCTGGACATTCTCCCTCACTGGGACTGGGAGAGGAACATTTAACTTGGGCTTTTTCCCAGAGGCCACAGAAGCAGGTAGTACAAAGGCATGTGGGCAGTAGGAACTCTGGGACAGACTGGTTAGAAGGCCCTGCAGCAGAAGGAATGACAAGAAAAAGCTTTGTCGTTCAGTAGATTTGTCTTAAAGTCAGCATGGCTAAATAAAGAGACAAACCCCAGTGCTGGAGTGGTGAGTGAAATAAACATCTGCAGCCAGCTCTGGGATAGGCAGTGGCCAGAAATGCCCTGGCACTGTCTAGGGAGCCTCTCACTAGTATTTCTGAATTACAAAATCATTCTATTGTTTGGCTGTGCTTGGTAAAGATGTCAACAATTTCAATGGTGTGTGAAAACAGTGTCCAAAGCACAGCTCCAGGAAAATACCCAGGGAAGGGCTTAACAAAACATTGCTATTCTGAGAAGCTAGCTTTATTAACAAGAAAATAAAGCAACATTGCATTTTGCCTGGCACAAAAGAAGCCCCCAGGATCCTGGTCTGGCCCAGCAGCAGTGTGGGCAGCAGGAGCAGGGCAGGGATCCCCCTCATCTCAGTGCTGGCCAAGACAGAGCCTGAGGGGCTGGAACGTGTCCAGAGGAGCTGCCAAGAGAACCAGGGGTGTGAGGAGAGTGGGTGAGGGGTTATTTGTGTTTTTCAAATGGTCAGGTATTTAGGTTGTTGTTGTAGGTTTGGTTGGACTGGGTGATCCAGGAGGTCCTTTCCAAGCAGGATTATTCTGTGATGCTGTAAAATCATGGCATGTCCATCAGAGTTAGCTAAAGACAGTCAATTATTCTGTGCCACAGATTTCAGTCAGAAGGCATTACTGTGTTCTTCCTGCCCTGGAAATGTGCTTCAAAGAACAATGGGCTCCACGGTCCTCTCTATTGTTAGCTCTCTGGTGGTTTATTTTTGCAATGTAGCTGTCTAGGTGCTGGCTGCTCTGGCTCTGGGCCAGCTGACAATGGGCTCACCCTCCCCACATACATTAAAAACTGTGTGGATTTGTTCCCTCCCTCTGGAAAATGCAATCATCCAGGCCCAGAGCCTTGCCATTAGGGGAAAATGCAAAGCTGAGTAAAGTAATGGCTCATTATAGGAACAAAATGGTATTATTAGAAGACCCATTGTTTGACTCCAGTTCTAAAAGCTAATGCCATACCTGGAAGAATGGTATTTCCATTGAATATCAGGTAGGTATCCTTGCTTGAATCCCAGGTGGCAGAGTTTCTAAGCCATGCTGTGTCAAAGGTTTTGTTCCTGTAACCTGAGTTCTGCCAACAAGCCTCTTCCCTGCGGGTAACAAGCCTTGTCTGGACAGATCTCTGCACCTCCCACACTTCCACATCATTCCAAAGCAAACCCTCAGCTGAACAGGCTGCTGCTCCAGCACAAGCTGAGTGACCTCTGCCTCACAGTTATTCCATGTGCTGACTTGCTGAGCTTCCTCGTGCAGGCATTTAGGAATGAGGCAGGCTGAGGAATGAGGAAAGAGAGAACGTGGCTTGGACAGCAGTGTAGCAGATAATTAAAAATCAGAAAGGCTTGGCAGTGAATAGTTGTGATTTCAAGGATGTCTCATATTCCCTGGGACAGGGTAGAGTGTGTTTGTGAAATGTTGCTGATGTGCATCACTCTCATCCTGACGTGCATGACCTTCATCCTCAGGGGCACGACCCTCACCATTTTAAGACCTGTGTGGTTTGGACCTCAGAGAAGGCTCTGGAGATATATTTCCCACTGACAAATGTACCCAGGCTCTTGGAAAGGAAGGAATAAGCTTTGTTCTCATTCTTCCATTTGCCTATTGGAGAAAAATGAAAGGTATGACAAGTACATCTAGGCAGCAGAAGTAGATTCTGGGACTATAGTCAGCAGGAGGGTGTGCTGCCATCAGGATATCACAGACAGCATATTCCTGTCTAATGCTGAGCCTTGGAAAATGAGCAGCAACCAATAGATTGCAAAGATGCTGCAAAGTTAGTGTTAGAGTGTCAGCTTTAGTGCCCTGGCCACCTTCCAGGCTGGAGAATTACAGGCTGCTGATTCCAACAAGCCTGCACTTTCACTTGCACATGGGATTGCTCCTCTCTTCCCACCCTGAAACGTGCTGCTGTGATTTCATGAATAATAGAGTGCTTCAGAGCAGGCAGCCCTCCTCTGCCATGCTGGCTGCAAGGTGTTTAGAGCACTGGAGGTGTGTGTACAGTGGAAAGCCAAGCACAGTAAGAGCCTGGCATTTGGGAACTGTCTGAGTGCCAACGACTTCCAGCGAGGTTCCTTTGGCTCCTTATACTCCTCAGAAGGTCACTCATTTTGTGTGCTTTCCTCTGCAGTCTCTCTGTAATCCTGTTTAGGGGTAACACAGTCAGAATCTTGTTCACATGTCTGAGGGATTTTGTGCTGTGACATGAGGGGTTTTGAATTTCTTCTGCCATGTGTTCTGAGAACTAGAGAAGAAGTTCAGTGTGAGGCTAAAGCAAGTGCACGTTGCTGTTCAGGCATCACCTAGGTGCCTGAGCTTCCAAGACAACACCATGCTCCACACTGAGGACTCATTTAATGGTTAGGTGAAAAGGCAGCTGCAGTTTGCATCTAGACCAGCACAGCAACTCTTGCTGCTGGGTCCTGTACAGCAGGTCTCCCTCCAGCCTCTGAAATAGCTGATGGCTGTAGGACCTCAGCTAATGTGGCCAGTGAGAGGAGTTAGTAGAGAGCACTCAGTGAGTTGTGGTGATCATGACTGTTCTTCAGAGCCCAGCTGAGAAGCAGGAGCAGGGCCAGCATGGGCAGGGTGCTGCAGGAAGAGTAAATTCAGTACCAGCCATGCTGTGCAAGTTTGTCTGCTGAGGTGACCCTGGCTGAGTGTGCTCACTATGCCAGTGACTATGCCAGGGACCTTTTAAGCCTAGAGGGTTAAAATAATACACAGAGTGGTTGCTAGTAACTGTGCTCCTGGAAATCACAGCACTGCCCTCCATGCTGGCCTGTGCTTTGGATGGTGACAAAACCTACTTTATTCTCTGTGTGAGAGTGCTAGACCCTTCATTTTTCCTTCCCACTGGTGATTTCTACCAAAAAGAAGAATTTCCTTCTTCTTGTCTTGAAGTTTAAGCAGAAAACCATCACATTTCTTACTTTCCCCCAGCAGGGAATTGCTGAGCCCCCCATCTCTGTGATCAGCCTTGCTGCCTGTGGCTCTGGTGGCTCTAGAGCCTAAGGGAGAAGAGAAGGGAGAAGCCAAAGGTGCACACAGGTCATGGCAACTGGGAAACCAGTAGTAGCATCCTGGCCAGTGCTGGGGATGTGGAGGATACCCTAAGGAGTAATGGCACCAGAAGGGACCTTCTGCACCCATTCCCTTTTGGAAAGCTCTCTAATATATTTCCAGCTTCCATTTCCTTGACACTCTGGATATTTTTGGATGACCAAAATGTTCTCCAGTCTCACTGCCTCTTTTTCACAATGCACAAACTATCATCTCTTTGGATCTGTTAGAGTAATTTACTCTTTAAGTCAGAAACTATATATTTCTATATTTTAGACAGGTATTTAACATCTAAAATCAAGTTCCATTGCACCTTTTCTGTTGAAATTCAGCTGTGTGGGAGTTCTCTGCTTTGTTTTTCCAGCTACACCCAGAGCAGTTCCTCTTGAGAAACACTCAGGGTTACAGAAACAATTTGTTGCACTGATTATCCTCTGCCAACTTAGTGGAAGGAAACCTGGGATTTGTTGGCCCTGTCTTGTGTTCCTCAAGCTCTGGACCTAAATAGAGCAAGCAAATCATGAAGAAGACCTTTATCAATGGAGAAGAAGCTCACTTGTTTGCCTTTTCCTTCATCAGTGTGGTAATAAATAGCATTTGGTACCATCCTCTCCCTACGTGTCATTTGATGACAAAACTCTCACAAAGTTGCATAGCACAGAAAAAGATATTTATTCTATTTTTATTTTTTTTTCCTCCTGCAGCTAATCCTTCTGGCTTCATTGCAGCCAAGCCTTTCACAAGGACACTCTTGTTCCCAGAGACAGTTCTGGCAACTGTCAGTGATGGATGGACCTGCTGGGTGATGACTGAAGCCAGAGCATGTGGAGCAGCACACCTTCTGAGGATGTTCACCAGCTTCCCACTCCACTCAAACTTCAGCAAAGCAGGAATTTGCAGTGTTTACTTCACCCCTTCAGATGTGAGTAATAACCTAACCCTGCTGACCTGAAACAGGGTGAAATCCCTGTGCCAGCCACATGTCTAGCACAGCCCCCAGAGGAACAGAAGCCTCTGAATGTCAGACAGGCTGGTTTTTTTTCCCCTGGTGATGTTACTGTGAGTGACCTGCCATATCTCTCAGAACAAAATGTATTGCAGTTGAAAATATTCCTTGGCACCTGTAAAAGAAAATGACTGCAGATTCTCTGTATGAAAAAAAAAAAAAAAAAAGGGAAATCACAGCCTGAGGGATAAACCACAGGCATGAATCTCTGCAGAGTGCAACTGGGAAGAAGAGCAAGCAGAAAACACAACCCACAGCTTTACTGCTACAAGACAGCAGAAAAAGGTTGTCCAAACCTTTGTGCAAAGTTCCAGCTGCCACTGGTGCTGTTCAGCAGTCTGTTGTCCCACGTTCTGGGTTTCTGAGGCACACTTTTGCCAGGGAAAACTTCCTCTTCATCACTGTGATGATGAAGTTGACATTTCTCAGGTTCAGATGTGCACCCATCCAGAAGCTGCATGATGGCAGGTGGTTATAGAAACCATGCACCATGGCATGGCTCAGGATGGATCCATGGCTGGGGGCTGGCCCTGGCCAGTTTCATCCATCCCACCCAGGCTCCTCATCCCCTTCAGAGATGTGCCTGGGACTCTGGTAAGCTGCATGATGTTGCTTTTGAGCTGTCTCTATACACAGTTGGACTTGTAGATTCTTTTTAGCAGAGCTCAGTTCTCACCCATATCCACAACTCCTTCAGTCCTTGAAAAGAAGCACAGAGGAGCACAAATGTCCTGCATCTGCATGTAGGAGAAACACTAATGCAGTGAAAAAACTTACATGCTGTGCTGTTTCAGTTCATATTCATGGTATGCTTTAGGAAATAGCTACACATGTTCTTTTATTTTTAACCCCTGGTTAAAAAGCTTGTAGTATCTTGGTGAGATTTCTTTGGAGCAGTGAAAGTTCAAAGAATGGTCAGGGTTGGGAGGGAGCTTAAAGCTCCTCCAGCTCCAACCCTCTGCCAGGGCAGGGACACCTCCCACTAGAGCAGGTTGCTCAGAGCCCCATCCAGCCTGGCCTGCCCCATATTTTTCATTTGAATGTGTCTTCAAAAATGAAGAATTTTTACACTGCATGGTACGAAAAAGAAGATTCTTCTGTGTACACCCAGGAATTTCTGTAGCTCCCTTCAGATTTTTGCCTAGCACAAATGGTTCATAAGACACTGACATGTAATAAATGTTTCATTGCACTTGACCTTTCCCCCTAAGTGAGATGGTTTTTGAGAAACAAAACACCAGAAGAAAAATTAATCACAAATAAAACACAACAAACAAAAAACTCCTAAATACTTCTCTCTAAGATCATAAATATATTGACCTGAACTAACACCCATTTTTCTACACTTGCAGTTTCAGCCTTGCAACCTGTAACTGAGCCAGGGAGATCATGATTCTGTTATCCTTTCCTGGCCTCTTTTGGTCTACAGAGCATCTCACTACTCTGGTTTGGGAATTCTCAATGCTAAATGTAAAGGAGTCAATAGCTCCCATAATCCACAATGTGAATGAACAGGCACCCTGGCTAAATAGAGATTGATTCCCAAATAACTTATTAACCAGTGTTTATCCAGGCTGGGAAATATTTACTTTCTCTGGCAGGGACTGCCTGATGTGGGTAGAAGTAAACAGGTCTAAGAAACTGTTCTAGAACAAATCTTCACCACATTTCTTCTGGAATACTGACAAAAAAACCCAAAGGGTTTCTAATTAATTCTCCTTATTGATTTGAGTGGGACAGATTAGGAATATATATTCATTAACCATGGTGTTTTACATCTTATGGAATGAGCATCCCTGACTCTGTCCCTGCTCTTTCTTGTGGAGCACAATATTGAATGTTAATACTGCAGAGTGAATCTTCCCAGCAGGAATCCATGAAATTCAGCTTCAATGGCTTTTTTCTTAGTAGAACACAACCATTGGAAAACCAGACAAAAGTGGTTGCAACTGAAAAAAAAAATCTGAATTATAATGAATGTTTCTAGCAGTTCATTTACTGTAGATATTTCATACACTTTAAAAAAAGATAATAACTTTAAAGGGTGCAGGTACTGGCTTAGAATTCCTGTACTGATGTGCATTTTTGTACAGGGTATGGCAAGTAAATGTGCAATTATATATAATTAAGCAACTTTTTCACACAGATTATGTGGAGCTAACAGATCAGAATCATTTAGTAGAACATGGAAAAGAGAGAGAGAAAAAAAAAGTTAAAAAAAAGAAATTATTCTCCAATCATTGTACAAGTGCTGGTTTGATTTTACTGCTCTTATCATGTCTCTCCATTCCTCTGTCTGTGTGTTCCTTCATTAGCAAAGCCCAGGAGCTCCACACAAACCAGTGTTGCTACAACAACACAAACCTCTGGAGTAAGCAGAAGAATTCCCAAAGGATTTGCTTACCCTCTCATATATGAGATGTAACCACTGAAATGCAGCTGCTCACAGATAGGGAACTTGGCAGCTTTTTATCAACATCCACCATGAGAGGACAGCTTAGGATGGGACATGGAATATTCTCCCACAAAGCTATTTTTGAGCCACACAAGGGAAGTCAAGCACTGAATTTAGTTTCCTGTTGTGGGGTATTCTATTCAGAAAAACTAGAATTGTTCTTCCTAATCTTCCCTAGTTGAGGGCAGAATTGCTACCCTGCTGTCAGAACAGATTCTTGTCAGGAGAACTTCATGCAAATGGAGTGTTGCATCAGTGTGAAAAAATCCATTTGTGAAATGAAAAACTGATTTTCAGTAATGAATTGGATTTTTTAGGCAGACTTTTCCCTTAGTGATTCTTACTCTGCGTACTCAACGATTTCAAATAATCTCGTTTGTTGAATTCCTTCCTGTTAGTCTCTCTTAGACTTCCATGCACGGGTTACTAAGGCATTAACTGTGAATGCTGCCTGAGAAAACACATTTAAAAGTCATTTTCTTTTTCACATTTCTTATCTGACTCATTTTCTTTTAAAAACCAACTTTTCTTTGGGAAGCAGTGGTAATGACAACCAGGTAACACTGTGCAAGGTGTGGAGTTGGCAAACACGGAATGACTCAGCCTGCTATCTCTGTCTCCCTCCTGAATAACAATAGGTTGACCTGAAGGAAATGGCACTGCAAAGAACGCTGCTAATCAGGCAGAACAATAACAAGGAAAGAAGGAGAGGATTGGACAGCAAACCCTTGGGAAAGGGAATGTTCTCCCTGCCTCCCTTCCAGGGTAGTTTGGCCTTCTGATCATGCAAACAGCACTGCAAATTCCCTCTCGTTTCGAGGGAAGCAACCTTCATTTTCCAGTGGACACACGGGAACCTTTCTTACCAAACTGTCAGGAGGAGGTCAGAGTGACAACGTGCAATAAAGCAAATAAATATGTAGAAAACCCCTGCAACTATCACAGAAACAACTGTTCCTATCAGCTGCAAGTAAAGAAACCAACCAAACCCCAAATGTCTTAGTCTTTCATCATTACTGCAGGTGGTTTGTGAAAAAAAAAACTATTTCTCCAGAAGAACTAAAGATAAGTAGATGTGAGCCTCAAGGCCTCTGCACTCAGCTCAAAAGGTCACAAGGCTTTGCTTTTCACAAGACTTGCTTGAGGTGAAAGGAAATGTCAGCTCAGCTCTACAGGTACTCAACTGTTGCTTCTTTTATGACTTTAAATCACCAGCCTGACTAAAATATGACTTTAAGAACAAGATATTCTCATTTTATGTAAGACCATGCCTGTTCACATTAATTGCTCAACTTACTGTTTTATGCATCCTTCTGCTTTCAGAGTGAGAAATAGGAATTCACTCAACTTCTGCTTTGAAAGCAAAAAGGAAAGGAGAGTGAGCATATGTTTAGGAGCATGGAAGCTGATCTGCAAACGTGCAGGGATGTGGACAATTCCAGAAGCTACTATTAGCCTGTAGATTAATTACTTTAATTAAAGTTTCCTTTGTAAAAGGTAAAAAGGGGATCTTCCCTTAGGAGGAAGCAGCTGCTCATTAAAGAAGCCCACAGAAAAGAATCCTCTGCTACTGTCCCAGCAGCTAAGTGAATTTCATTTTAGAAATGAAGCAAGTTGTTGAAAGCAAAGGGACTGAGGAGCAATCTGGGTACTAACAGCCCACACTCATGTTGGAGACAGAACCACCTTGGTAAGAGGGCAACCTCTTGGACTATCAGCTATGGGAGTGTGAAAATCTTCCTTTCTTTAGCAATATCTACAGCTCTTTTGATTATAATGAGAATTTTCTTTTACCTAAGGGCTTTACTGGACTGAAGTCAACCATTATCAGTGCTTTCCTTAATCCCTAGGTGATGTCCAGTGTCACAAACCAGTTACTCATTAATTTTCCTGATATTTCTGTGAGAACTGGTGATAACCTGATAAATCTTGTATGGAATTTTGTAATATAAATACATGGGAATAAGTTTCAGTATTGAGTGAAATAGGGTAGTACAACTCTAAAAATCAGTTTGCTTAAATTAATTTGCATGCACTTTGTAGTGCATCTTGAAGTAAAAATGATGGGGAATAGACCTGAGTCACTTCCCTCTGAAAATTCCTGTTGCAGTCATGTTGCATTAAATGGAACAGATCCAGGACTTAGCTATGGTTTGAATTCTTGCTTTCATGAAGCAAAAGGAAGATCTTTTCTCTAGGAAAAACATATAAGCATATCTGCTTATATGTGACAGATACACAGAAAAAACAGGTAGAAACTCTCACAGCTCTCACAGCCTCTGTGGGCAGCCTGTGCCAGGCTCTGGAACCCTCACAGGGAAGAAGTTTCTCAGATGCTGAGGTCCTGTGTTCCAGTTGGTGCCCATGGCACCTTGTCCTGTCCCTGGGCACCACTGAGCAGAGCCTGGCCCCATCCTCTTGGCACCCACTCTTCAGATATTGATAAACATTGATCAGATCCCCCCTCATCCTTCTCTTCTCCATGATAAATAGCACCAGGTCTCTCAGACTTTCCTTGTGAGATGCTTCAGTCCCCTAAAAGAAGATTAAAATTTTAACCTTAGATTCAGATTAAAATTGTGCTTTCATGTAAAAAAAACCAAAACAAACCACAGAAGTCTGTCCAAAGATCTAATGCAAAGATCTGTTGGACTCACAAGAGCTTCACCTTTGAGGGCCTTCAATGTAGCCATCAGATGTGAATTGCAGCTTTCCACAAGTTTTTAATTCTTCCACCTAATTGATTCTGAACTGCTCACAGTTTCAAACCCAATTAGAGCAGCACATTAACAGTGGTTACACAACAACAGCTTCATTATGGCCTACAAAGCATTCTTCCAAAGCCCCATTTGGATGCAAATCCTGCCTGTGTGTGTGGGAGCAGGCAATTGGGCTCATTACACCCACAGTCCTTTATGGGTCAGGGAACTCGGTGACTACTCAGATACCAGCAGTCAGGTGTAATAAGGACAGCTAAGTTTTATGATAATAAAGAAACAATTCGAGGAAATAATAATTTCTTTGGGAAGTACCAATGTTTCTATGGAAAACTATGGATTGCATTGTTCCAGGCAAAGGCTCCTATTAGAAAATAGAAATTCAGCTCAAAAGAGTTTCTATACCTTGTGGTCTTGGGAAAGATCTATCTCTTGACTTGGAAATTATTGGAAAGCATCTCTATCATCAGCAAAAATGGAAGTTTCCAGGGGCACAGTGCAGTCATAGAAATAAATACCTATCAATAATCTACTGGTGTGGGACCACAGGGACCATGCCATGTGTTGCTTCGCATTCCTATACTATACATGTTCAGGTGGCTCCTGGCAGCTTCTACCTGATCTTGTGAGACAGGGATATTCTGAGTACAGTGGAAACTCTGAGATGCTTGAAGTGATATGGCCAATCACTCGAGATCTTCAAATAAATTATTCCTTTAGTAACACAATATTCCCTGTTTGATATGTAAGTAGGTAGAGAGGCAGCAGGGAGGAGCAAGGCAAAGAGTACTTGGCAGTCTAGGTGGGAGGGAGGAAAAGAATGGAAAGGTTGGATAAGTAAGAAGAGCTGTAGCTATACTAATGACCAAAAATTCCCTGTAGTGAACAGCAGAGAATAAAATGTCTCAGAAAGGGAGCTGTCATAGCCAGATTTGTATTCACAACTATTGCCATTATAATAATTCATGAAAACACTAGGTAACAAAGGTTGGGTTTTTTTGTTTTCCTTTGATTTTTAGACTGGATGTTGACATTTAAATGCAGCACTGGGTAAGAATCATAGGAAACAAAGTCAGATTAGGACACTGTTGGTGCAGAGACAGCAGAGGAAATGACTGGGGCCACAGCTCTAGAAATGGCTCATCAGGTAGCACTTTAGAAAGAAACATGAATAATTCAGAGACAAGGACGTCAGGATCTTGCCTGGATTACAAGGACATCAGGATTTGTTTAACAAGAGGTCATAGCTCTTGTTAAACAAATACCATGCACGTCGACTTCTGAGATGTAGAGACACCTACATCTTCTGGGAAACTAATGAGTCCTGCAGATCCTCTGATTTCCTGGTGGATATTGTTAGAATGGTATCTGGTTCCAGCTTCCACTCAGGAAGTGACTCCTCTACCTAACTGATGCTATCAGCTCGAGGGAGGCTTTTGCTTCCTCTGCAGAACCAGGCCTTCAGCCCCTCTTTGCTGCTGGTCTCACTGGCCACCATCCCTCTCAGGGACAGCTGCTGAGCTGAGTTAGCTGTTCCATAGCTTTGGACACACCTACAGACCTCTTTAAAGTTCCTAAATTAATTTACAGTAAAGCCCAAAGAAGTGGCTGGGCTTTTCCTAAGTTGCTGGGCTCTTTGGGCACTGGATTGGAATGCCTTTCCCAACTAGGAAAAGACAGGCAAGATGTTCAGAGTCTCCCTGCTGGCATTTATTCCACTTAGTGCATTTGCCACTCTGCAGTCTTGTCAATGGAGGTAAATACCTGTATCTTTTAAGAACCTACAATGGTTAATAAGGTGTGTGTGTGTGTGAATGGTTGGTTTTCCAGGAATGTGGAAATGGACTCACGTTTGCATTTGGTTTCAGAAACTTTTTATGTTCTCAGTTATAAAACACTTCTGTGTTTTAGTAAGTTTAATAAGTTAAACTTTTAATAAGTTTAATATCTGTGATTCTGTGATTCTGTTCTCTTCAGCCTCTAAGCAAGTGCCTGTATCATTAAACAGGACCTATGGCATCAGCAAGCACCTCTTAAAGCACTCTCCACCAGCTCCTGCAGACCACCAAAAGCAGCAGTGATGTGTTGAGAGGGACAAGCACCAGTATCTCATTCACTGAGACCTTAAGCACACCATGGGGCCCTTCTTTCTTTGGCCAAGATTCTCCTGTGAGATTGCCTGAGCAGCATAACATTAGTGCTAAACTGAGCACCTCTTTTCTTATCCTCATCTTGGTTCCACCCACAATCAGCTGACATGACAGCAGATGAACAAGTAGCCACGTCAGTGGGGGTTGCTTGTGGCCAACTTTTCAAAAGAAACACATTTATTCTTTGCTCTTCTGCTGACAGGGTCCAATCTGAAGGTATTTGGTACCAACTCTTGTATGGGACTTCCTTTTTGCCATGGGTTTTGCTTGGACAGACACCAATCAGGGAGTTATGGATAGAAGATTGCACAATGTCACATTAATTATCCGTTCCAATGTTAACAGAGTGTCTCATACTGACCCTGGATAATCTATATATGCGAGCCAGTGTCCCATACCTGAAGAGCAAGAAGCATAGTTGCAGTTTGAATAGTTTCTGACCCAAGAGAAGTCTCTCCAGGTCTCTGTGAAGCCTTTGTCCACAGCAGTTTCCTCTTGTTCTTGACACAATTAGACTACAGAAATTCCACCTTTGCTGTGAATCCTCCAATTCAGCAGGAGCAGGTATTCTTTCTATATGTAAAGGGCTGTAAACTCTTATTTTCTGATCGCCTTGATGGGCTTTACTGCTATTTCAGCCTTTTAGGTCATCCCCATTCTAGGTGTTCATTTCTATTTCAGGCTTGTAGTTATTGTATCCTACATTTGTGAAGTACACCTAATTCAGCAGGGAATCATAGAATTATAGAATCCTAGAATGTTTAGGGCTGGAAGGGACCTCCAAAGGGCATCTAGTGCAGCCTCCCTGCAGGGAGCAGGGA
>JANHGL010001945.1:20157-35438 GCA_024611195.1 Ceyx melanurus
TAGCTCCAGGGATGGGGCCTCAACCACCTCCCTGGGGAGCCTGTGCCACTGAGCCACCACCCTCAAGGGCAAGAACTCCTTCCTGAGATCCAGTCTAAATCTACTCTGCTCTAATTTAAACCTCCTTCAGCCTGTCCCCATAGCAGAGCTGTTTCAGCCTCTGATCATCTCTGTGGCCTCCTCTGGCCCTGCTCCATCAGCTCCATGTCTCTCCTGTGCTGAGGGCTGCAGAACTGGCTGCAATACTCCAGGTAAGGTCTCAGATGGCTGACACTTCTTCTGCCCCACCACAAAATGGCCGCAACTTTCTTCTACCCCACCACAAAATGGCCGCCACTTCTTCTGCCCCATGACAAGATGGCCGCCACTCCCCTGCCCCACCACAAGATGGCCACCACACAGTCTAATGAGTGTGTGTAGGGGCTGTTTAGGCTCTATAGGGGCTGCATAGACCTCTTCATCTCCAAAAGAATATATTGTAAAATAGGTATTTTTCATTCTACACTGATATTCTTCAGTTCCATGGACTAATTCTTAGTAGGTCTTTAAAAGACAAGAAAAGCAAATTCCCATCTGGTATGACAGGTATACACTGACAGAGGTGCCAGCTGGATAGAGATTCAAAGTAAAAAAAAATCCTATGTGGCATTATTGTCTTTTCACATCCTTGTTTTATGTATTGTCTAAGCAGCAATCAAACTGAGATTTCTGAGCTACCATATTTTTAATCGTTTTCTTCTTGACAAACTGCTCACAGGAATGAAGTCTCAGTTTAGGGGCTTCAGGTATATGAATCCAAAGGAATATTTTTCTTGTTTGAAGTAAATTCTTTCCTTGGAATAAATCAGTTAAAAAGAAAAAACAAATGTTAGGACATGCAGATTCTGTGGCAAACAGTACAACCAGCCAAGAATCCAGTAGTTCAGAAGAAAAAAAAATAGAGAATAAAAGAAGAAGCACAAAGGTCAAGAAAATAGTAGCAGTGTGTGGAGATGGCCACGGGGAATCATTTCCCATGGGGTGGAAAAGCTTCAGCAGTGGTTTCCCGAGAAGGGTGGCAGAGCTGGTTAGAGGGGCTGCTTGTTAGAGCTGGGAGGGGAGGGTGGAACCTGCAAGGCCCAGGCTGGGGTCAAACAGTGATAAATCCAGCACGTGGGAAAGGAAGCAGGAGCAGGCAGGGGGGGCTCTGTTTACTCTTCCAGGAGACTGAGAACAGTCAGGAGTCAGGACATGCCACTCAGATGATGATTCCATTTTAGTTAAGGGAATATTTGTTTAGGTGAAGATGAAAATAAGACATTTGATATGTATGGGAACAGTGTCCTGTGATTCTTTACTACACCACTGCCAGGGTTTAAGGTCAGGGCATCTCCTTAGACCTACAGCAGCCACTCCGTGTTACCTCCCTCCTCAGAGGGGAAGAGAAAGGGACTGAGGACACACACAGATCAGGACCAAAGGCAGAATGCACAGAGGCCTCCTCAGATGCTCCAAGGAAGAAATCCAAAGAGGAACCCGAGCCAAGCTGAGCAGAGCTGGCAAAGCAGGGCAAGAGGGCAGAGAGAGGGACAAGACTCTTCAGCTTCACACCAAATCTGCCATATGATGGTCAGTTTAGGGTCACAGGGTGTCAGGGGTTGGAAGGGACCTCAAAATATCATTGAGTCCAGCCCCCCTGCCAGAGCAGGGTCACCTAGATCAAGTCACCCAGGAACAGATCCAGGAGGGCCATGGCTGGGAGCAGCCCCTGCCTGGGAAACAGCTGCTGGCTGCAGCCAGGGCAGGAGTGAGGAGAGCTGAGCTGGAGAGTGAAATCCCTGCCCACAATCAGGGCTGGACTCACTCAGAGCAGGACAATTGTCCAGGACTCTTTCTCTGAAACAATACTGGAGGTCTGAAAAAATGTCAGGAAGGGCAAGTTACAGAAAACATTTTGCACGCAATCTAAAATTCCATGTGATCATGTGCTTCCAGTTCTGCAGTCAAAAAAATTGGGTTCAGTAACTGTAAATACTTTGTTTTCTGATTTAAGATTCTCCTGCTGATTCTTCAAAGCTGAAATAAAGGGACATTTGTGAGCTTCACTGAGTTGCTTGCAAAAGCACTAAGAAGGACCTCAGGCTTTATTGATGCTTTCCCCTTTCAGCTTCTGGTATGCAGAGAAGGAACCTTTTTTTTTCTATAAGTGCAGCAATCCCTAATGGCATCTAATGAAGATCAAAGGAAAAATTAGTTCTTTCCCACGTATTTTTTTCAGTGCTGGTAGAAAATGCCATCTTGCTTGTGGTTTTGATTAACCACATAAATACCTATTTTTAGAATTGCTGCTTTCTGCCTTTTTCTGACCCATTGCATTGCTCAGACACAGAGCTCTATGTTCAGATAAGCTCACTGAGCTGGGCAGAGAGCATCACAGAAAGTCACGTCTCTGCCTTGTCTTGCTGTCAGCACAACTTGTTTTAGTCAGCAAATACAGAAATGGACATCAAGCAGGGGACAGGCTTGCACATTGTCAAATGGAACCTTGTTATAATTTATCTGCTGCAATGTGTCTTAGGAGTGTGAAGCTATAAAAAGAATGTCCTTTAGGATTATTCCAGATTTTTTCATGATAATTATGGTTTTCTCTTTTTTTTTTTTTTTTGTGAGCATTAGCAAAGG
The DNA here is from genome assembly GCA_024611195.1 of Ceyx melanurus. Classification (NCBI taxonomy): domain Eukaryota; kingdom Metazoa; phylum Chordata; class Aves; order Coraciiformes; family Alcedinidae; genus Ceyx; species Ceyx melanurus. The sequence goes on from JANHGL010001945.1 coordinate 22,819, forward strand.
AAGGTAAAACTGAGTCATAAAGGGAGAAAAAAAAAAAAAGATTGAGCCAAGTTTTCAAAAGCAATTCTGGATGCTCACCTCATGATCACTGCTTTAAACTTTGAGGACTCAAAAGGGAGAACCCCCAGATAACTAGCTGCTGGGCTGGGAGTGCTCCTCCATGAGGAGAAACTCTAGCTGGATGATCTCCTCTCATGGAGATGTTTAGTTCCTCACTTTTCTATAAAGTAGTTTGAAAAGAAATTACTAATTTCTTATGGTGAATAATAAACTACTAAAAAATAAATACAGGCAAGTAGGAGATAATATCTGCAGCTGGACTAACAGTGCTGAGCTACAAATTCTGAATATTCACTAAACCTCAGCACAAAAATATGATTCTCAGTCATCTTCTGTAGCAATGTCAAGTGTGTTTTTTGATAAATAAAAAATGCTTGAGGTAAAAAAAAATGGAATCTTGCAAAATAGTAAACAGCTTTGAAGACTTCGCTTTTATCTGTCAGTTTTTAAGTCCTGAGACAGGCTGTAAAACTTCTAGAAATATTAATGTTGAATATTCGTAAAGTGTGTGCAGAACGTTGGTTCAGGCAACATTAATACCATCTTCCAAAGAGAACCAAGATCAAAAGCCTTTAAAAAAGGATATTTTTTTCCTTACCATACCATAGGTTACCCATGCAGCTGCAATTCACTTCATTTTGGTCACACTATGTGGAGTGTTATAAAAGATAAGGAATGGGAAGGCTTCTGCCCTGCTGGCCTATAAATAAAATGTTTGTATGTTGGGGCAGGATAGGTTTTTTTGGCCTCAGCATGTTAAAATGATACAGACTAGCCCCAGGTGTTATCAGAGATGTGCAGTGACACAGGGGTAACAACCCCTCAGAAGGAATGGATGAGCAGGAGTCTTGCAAAAATTGCAGTTTGTGAAATAAGATGGGAAATACACTTTTCTAGCTCTATATCCCCCACTGTCCTATGAATACCCTCCCCTGTGGCTGCCAGGATCTCATCATTAAACCTGATGATTCCCATCACTCTGCCTCTAAACTTGCAAACAAAATTTGTTAACCCAGTGTGAACATAACAGGGTTTAAAATATTCATTCTTTCATGTTGGCAAAATTCATAAGAATTAAAAAAAAAAGCGCCTATTTAATGAGGTGGGGCTATGTTAGATTTAAATGACAGCAATATCAATAACAAAAATCGCATTAAAGTTGTGCAGCCAGACCTTTGCAATAAGCTGTGACCAGAAACCTGTATCTGACTGCACTTAAACAGTGGAGATTTTAATACAGACATTGGAGCACCAACATTTCCCACGGGAATTACATTTCCTTCATATTTCTGTTTATAAAAACCAGGCTATCAAGCTGAGATTACATCCTCCCTCAATAATAGACAGTGCCTAATTATTTCTCTAGAAGAAACAATCAGCAGAAAATATTCACTTGTTTGGGATTTTTTTCCCCTAAATACAATATGCTCTTTAAAAGTTCAGTGATGCCAAATCCTTTCCCTTTCCTTTTTCTCTAGTTTCCAGCACGTGGTTGAGCATTTTTTTGTCTGGGTAATGCTATGGACAGAATTATTTCTGATAGTGCTTAAATGCTTTCATCTGTCAGACTAGTAGGGTTGTGAGCAGCAGAAAACATCACCACTAAATTACACTCTACACTTGCCTTTCAACTGCGAGGTTCACTGACCCTACTGTGTGTGTTCTCAATATTCTTGCTATTTTTCCATGCTTCTCAGTTATTTCATGTCTCTGAGAGCATCAGACTCTGCTGTGCTGCTGTGTTAAGTAAGCAGAGGGGATAATGGTCCTAAACACTGAGTAAAAAAGTGACCGTGTGTTTATGCATCAATGCATATCTAACATTCATTATTCATATTTATATTAAAATAAAACCAATTACCCTATTAATTTTATTGTTACAGAAAGAAAAGTCAGAGCCATTAGGCACAGGTGAGAGAGCTCTGTTGATACTCTGTACTCATTCATTAGCTTTCAGCTTTCTAGAGAAGAGCTGAATGAAATTCATGTTTTCCCCTTTCATCTTCTTGCTGCTAACGTGCAGAATGGAGGGTCCTGGTGCACATGGTTTGTGTGGCAGGAGAGATAAGAGGCAGCAGATAAAGTTGCAGGCGTCAGTGTGATGAGGCTGAGTGTGTCCTCCATTGGAGTGAGGGACTTATCAAGGGCAGGGAGGTGGGCAGAGCACAGCTGGCTCTCCAGATAATGCCCTTAACCTTAGGGGACCTTTCCAGAGGCATTGCTAACGTGTCAGGGATTATTGCTTCCTCGTGTGGACTTCATTTCTTGCCGTGGTATCAGGGATGGACATGCCCTGCTCTTCAGGACTGGTGCAAAAAGGAAGAGGCTAGAAGGGTCCAGCTAGAGCAAACCTCTGATATCAGTTCTTCCCACTGCAAGTCAGTCAGAGACTGCTCCAGTTCCCACAATCTGCTGGAATAGGCCCTGAAGAACCAAACCTCAGACTGGTGCTGCAGTGCTACCCCTTATCTCTCTCCTTTTCTCTCCGGAGAGCCTGCAGATTGGAGCTCTCTCTGTATTTGAGACAAGGAGCACTTCTGGAGGAGGCAGATCTTCCCTTTGCACAGCAGCTGTGTTTGAAGTCAGCTTGACCACGTGCTTTTCAAGGGTGAATGCACACTGGCCTGTTTCCATGGCATGGCAGTGCCCATCATGCCAGTGACTGAAAGCCTAGGAGTTGACAACAGGGAAGTTTGCAACGTGAAATTGCTCACACCTCCATGGCTGGGGCTTTCTTACACCAAAAGTTGCTGCACCATATTTTACTTCCTCTCCTGAAATCACCCTGCTGTGTGCCTTTGGCATACACAGAGTAGTGCAGACTTTAGAAAAGAACTGTACACAAGTCTGGGGGAAAAAAAAAAAACAAACCCACACCACTTTTTCCTTTTAGAGACTTCTGGATCATTTCTGCATGGTGAACAGTATGAGTTGGAAGCCTCATTAGTTTCATTATTGGCCCTACTGGTTTTATGCATTTTAAACTCCAGAGTGGGTGCCAAAAGGGAGCTTTTGAGAAGCCTGTGCAGTTTTCTCCAGTGCTGGAGCTGGGAGTGTGTCTGATCCCCCAAGGAAGCCTGATGTCTTTCTTTTGACTTGGTCTGTGTAGCATGATAGTCATTTGGGACTAGTAAAAAGGAAAATTCTTTTTTAAAAATCCATTGGTCTCATCTAGTTAAGTACCTACCCTTTTATTAGTAGTATTAGTCTTTATTGCTTTTGTTCTGTCTTGTAGGGGAAATCCTGGTATCTTCTCTGCCCTTTTCCTGGGAAAAGAGAGTGGGATCTGCAGGGGAAAAAAAAATTCCTACCATGGTTTCCCATGTAATTTCTGATTTGTTACCTTTCCCTCTACACTTACATTTTTTCACCACTGGGTTTTTGATTTTTACTTGCATTTCTTAGTCTGCTTACAGCACATTTTCTGTATACTCACAACTTCTACCATAAATTTCAGGAGAAAGAAACCCAAAACAACAATTATGTCTGTTGTTTTCTAGCTTGAGTCTCCAGTGAAGCACAGAGTAAAAGTCACAGCACATACACACACCTTGGTCCACCCTGTGCAGCAGAGCCTGCAACTGAGTGCTGAGAAAAGCTTTTACCCAGTAAAATGGGGTTTATTCTGATTTATCCATAGCCACTTGGCTGTTCCCCTTCTTAGCAGGGTCCAAGTGTGCAGGGTGGGAATGATTTCATATGCTGCTAGGTGCATCTCCAAGTGCAGCTGCCAGCAACCAGGGTGAACTCTAGCCTAGCTTCACAGACCCATGAATCTCCTGAGCAAAAGGCTGACCAGAGGTGGAGTACAAAGGGGCAAGCTGTCAACCTTTAAGGAACAGGAATTGTTTGGCAGAAGCTTCAGGAGTTTGCACAGAGCTGATGGTGATCCCACATCAAGAGCTCATCTACTAGATATGGCAGATGCCTTCAGTGCAGGAAATTAAAGAGAGTTTCCTTTCATCTGCATCCAAGAATCTCTGCTTCTTGCCTGCCTGTGCACTGGAAAAACATGGAAGTTACTAAATGTCTGGGTATCAGCAAAACAATGAACATCTTCAGCTGGGTCATGGTCCCTTGAGACACAGCTTCAGATCAGAAGAGTCCAGAAGATGCTGCAGATGCTGCAGGCCAGGAGGTGCCTTGCCCCATGAGGAAGGCACCTGGAGTCTGGGTCAGCTTCAGGATTTGATCAAGCTGAGAATTGCCCAAAGATCATCAGCTGCAGCCCTGCAGAAATAGTCTTCAGTACAGCAGCTTGTCTGGAGCTCCTCAGGACAGCACAGAGCTGGCTGCTGGCAAGGCTTGGCTTCCTTGCCTGCTAAACCCCACTTGTGAAATTCAGCTGCAATTTGTTTACAGCAATTCCACTAGATTGAAACAAATCACCACTGAACAGAGCAAGAGATCATTAGACAGAACAAAAACCCACAGACTGGAACAGCAATCAAAGGCACCACTTTTGCAGGAATTATTCTCTGTTGTGATTCCACTAACATGAGAGATGTTATGCTACAGTGCTGACAAGCAGGTAGAAGTTTCCCTGGTGCTGAACTGCCAAATCCTGGTGGTGTCAGGTTGCTAAAGGTGCCTAGGAAATTTTCTTTTATAGCCACCAAATTCTTAATCACTCAGTGATGAAATCCTTGAGACATTCATCTGAGCTAAATGGAAGGTGTTTCTGATCCTCCTGTCAGTGTTCCTGATTTCAATTGCTTGCATACATACCCACGAGAAGAAGAACCTGCTAAGTGCAGGAAATGTGTGTGGGCAGGGGGGGAATATCCAGTGTAAGCAGAGGGGGAGGACTGGAGGAAGGAGGCATCATCCTCAGAGCTGCTGAGTGCTCTCATGGGCAGGGTGAAAGCCCAGCAATGGGGAATGCAAGATCCTCAGAGAAACCAGCAGTGAACAGGGGCTGAAAAGCAAATTCTTACCTTGCAGGGTAGGTTTGGACTCAAACCCCAAACCTGGACCCCACAGTTGCAAGATTTATTCCAGGTACTCACACAGTGGGTGGAGACTGTGGCATGAGAATGCAGAACAAGACAGCAGGGGGTTTGGGGTGAAAAATGTCTGGTTTTTTTCTGAATGAAAAGGCCATTTCTGCCTCTAAGCTCTTTCTACCCTTTTAAGTAGCTACAAACAGAGCCTCATCATCTATAGTTGATACTCAGAGGTGTCAAATCCAGCCACTTGCAGGTGCACTTTTCATCTTACGAACATTTGTGTGTCTCTCCTCACCCAGTGTGTGCAGAGTGTCAAATGCAAGACCCTTCAATCTGTAGAAGGTGAAGTGAAAAAAAATCAACCAAAGAAACCAAGAGCAAAGGCAATATACTGAGGAAAATAATGAAAAATACTAAATACTTACAAGATAACTCCATTCACAGTTATGGAGTTTGAGTAGCATGGTTGATGCTGCACATCCAGCTGTTCTGGTTTATTCCTTCTGTCTTCTTACAGCTTTAATGTCTTTCATTTGTGTTTGCCTGGACACCAATCAGGTTTTCTGGCAGGTGTGGTAGTCCTTCTATCACCAGACAAAATGCTAATGCCATTGTGTTATCTACTTCAAATGGGAAAGCAAGGGAAAACTGATGAAAAACATCCTACTTCTAGGAAAAAAAATGCATCAAAAACTTGTTCTCTGCAAGATTTTGACCAAAATCTGAGTGCAGATTTTGCAGATTTTCACCATTTGCTTTGTGTGTTTTCAAAGGAATATTGAGATTTAAAATAAAAAAAATAAAATTTATCTGGGGGAAGTCAATAGATTTTCTAGAAATAGCTCACACAAAGAAGGGAAAGTCAGTTCACTTGGAACCATGCAGAAGAGAAATACCACTGAGGCTGCAAAATGAGTTTCAGTTCCTTTTGAGCACAACATGCCATTCCAGAGAGGGCATGTTCATGAAGGCCTGAGCCTCCTGCAGCTTCATAATACACCTATTAACTTGCAACACAGAACCTGAGGATTCTTCCTGGAATTAACAGCTCTCAACTTCATGGAGTTTTCAAATCACCCTGAGCTTGGTGTGTTCAAGGAAACAAGTTACCAAAAGGAAATAGAATTTTTTTGCTGTAAGAAATAGAATTTTCCTTGTATTTTCTGTCAAGTTCTCAGCAATATTTGAAAGTACCTTTTAAATGCCTGTAAGCACCAGTGCAAAGCTGGTTTAGCTGGGGAGTGTGATGGCAACTTTATGTTCCAAAGACAGCCCTTGCTCTCTCAGGATTATAAAGAAGGCAAATAATTTTGTACATAATAGCAACATAATTTCTCAAATAAATGTGTCAAGGACTGACTTTGGAGAGCTTCAAAGAGAAACCATTTCCAGGAGTCAGTCCTTCTCTTTCTTTGAGTTTTTCTGAAATTAAATGCTCTGTAATTCTCTTTCAACACTCTATGATTAGCCTCAGGAATCACTTAAGCCTGGATTCTTCATGTTCACTGAGCAAAACCTGACTGCAAACCCACCCCAAGGTAATTAACAGTGCTAGCCTAATTGACCTGGCTAGTGTCTGACGTGCAACTCTAAGAGGCAAGTTTCTGCTCTCACTGACACCTTCCTATTGCTGAAACTTGTAGGCTGGAAACTCAGCAGTCAGCACTGGTCTAAGGTAAATGAAATTAAAAGCAATTTGTAGCAACTATTGTACTGAGGCCATTTGTCTGGAGCAGCCAATGATCATGGGCTTGCTTTAGGTTTTGGACAGATAGGAAATTCACTCAGTTTCTCGGCCCATCCAGGTGTCTGAAGCTCCAAGAGTCACAGCAGGACGAGACAAGTATCTTCCTGGCAGATCAGAGAGATGGCAGTGAACACTCTGTAGGTGTTTTCATGAATGAGCATGTCTAGGGAGGGCAGGATCTCCTCCAGATTCCCCAGAGCATCTAAATAATCCTGCAGGGAAGCAGTGCCTCTGTAATCCTGCAGTGCATGAGTCAGCAATGCAGTGTGTGGGAGAGCTGCTCTGTTACAGCTCACCATACAAACCCAATCATTTGCAGACAAAAAAAGTTTGCAGCTTTCCAAGTGCAAACTTCTATAGAATTTTTGTAAGTTATACTGTAGCTGTGAACGTGGCATTATAACTTCTGCTGTGTTTTGGGGGTGGAAAAGGGAAATAGCATTTACTACAGCTGCTCTGGACTGATAGGGCAGAAAAAGAAATGAGTTTTCAGACTTGAATTCTGCCAGGTTCCAGAGCTTTCCTCGACTGTGTGCAATAAACAGCACCAGGGAGAGCATGGCCATGTTGAAGAGAACAGCAGCATGGGGGGAACAGATCCTCCCGGACTTCTCTCTGGAGCTCTGAGCATGCAGAGTCAGGGGTGTCTGTGCCAAGTGTGTTTTACCCACAGATGATTGAACTCTCTTCTCATTTCTTTTAAAGTGGATTTTAATTCCATTTGTAAAGCTTTCTTCTCTGTAAAAGCAGGCTCTTGAATTTTGAAGAGATGTCCATCCACGTGGATGTGTCTGCTCAGGGATTCTAGGAAGCAATAGCTGCCAACGCTTGACAATTCATTTGTGTTAGAGCCTAATAACAGTTTTCAAAGTGTTCTTTTCTTTAGAGCTCTGTGCAGCCCTTTCCAGCACTCTGTGCTGTGTTTGCAAAGTAAAGTGAGTAAAGGGGAGATCACTCAGTGAAAAGTGAAGGCAAGGAGCAGGACTTTGTCTGAAAGGTTCCCCGTGGAACCTTTGGCCTGCAGTGGTGTGAGGGAGCTGGTCATGAGTGACCTGCTCAGCACATCAGCAGCATATCAGCTGCTGGGAGAGTTCAGCTCATTAGCTGCTGCTCCCAGAAGTCCCAGTGAAGAGGCTGTGATTTACTAGAGTTGCTTAAAGCTCAGTGTTCTGTGCACTGAATGTCATGTCTAATGGTGCTCCTGGTGCAGAACCTTGTTACTGACACGAGTGAGCCTTTGCTTTGCTTCAGCAGCTGGGGAATCACAGAGTCCTAGGAAGGTAAAACACTCTTGTGAGAGAAATCAGAACACATGATGTGGTTCCATGAATCTTTCTATCCATCAGACATTGCCAGTGGCTGCTGTCACTGAACGACAGAGCCCTGCCCTGTTCCCTGGGTCCATTTCTCATTCCAGAGCTGTGCACCCTCCCTGTTCTGAGCCTGAGACCCAACAGTCCTTCTCACATCTGGGAATCACATCTGCCAGCCAGTCTTGTGCTTCTGCCTTCCTGCTGTACAGTCACAGCCATTGCCACCTGGATATAGATAGAAATCTCACCTGTATAGAGCTTTTTTTTTCTGGAAAAAGTTTTCATTTGAGCAAATGAGCAGTGATCTCCTGTGGTACTGTATCTTGGAAAAATTTCCTTCAGTCTGAAAAAGACAAGAAAAAATTAACTGGCACTTCAGCTTCTCTTTGTTGCTTTCATCATTCAAGTGCAACATTTGCCTTTGCCTTCTTTCAGAGTTGCCCAAATTCACAACCATTCCTGCCCAGCTGACAAGATCTGATCCATCAGAGAAGGCTTAGTGCAGGATACACTGGTTGGTGGCAGTTGCAGTACCCCAGACCTTTCATGACCAACACTTCAGAAGGAGGAACTACATTTTCTCAGAGAGTACCCAACAGCAGAGTTCTCTCAACTTCCATTTTTTCAGAGACCAATGAAATACACATTCAGAGGCAGGAAAGAAGAACAAGATGAGCTAGATGAACACTACGTGGCTCTTGGGTAGAAGAAGAAAACCTTAGGTTTCTGGTGGCACAGAGTAGTTCTTTTCAAATATTTAACTTTGGGATTGGAAGAGAGCAGAAAGTGAGATTCTTCTCCCAGTTGAGAATGCAAAGAAAGCAGTGAGCTGTGGTGATGTGTTCACTCTTGTCATTTTTCTAGGGCACAATGAATATGCAACAAGCCCAGGAGGAGGGATACAGCTTCTTCAAGAGAGCCTGAAAACAACCTTTGATTTCATGAGTAGAAAATGTAGGCTCAAGCACCCCACAGCACAGGAATGAATGGATTCTGGGTGCACTTCTTCTGCACAAGTACTCAGACAAATCAGGGAAGAAAAGCACTGCCAAGGTGAGGGTTTGTGAGAAGGGCTGGCAGAGGTGCCATTTGCAAAGCTTGTATCAAAGAATAGATATAGAATTGGATTCTATGCAATTCTGCTCCAGTTTGCCCAGTTACCCTACTGGGGGTCCTGGCTAACATAAGGAACACCACATCTGTAATGTGCATTCATTCTGCTGCCTGGCAGTAGTGGATGAGTATAAAACACTCCTGGAGTTGTGGAAGAAGGGGTGTTTGGGGAATGAGGAGAGCTGAAGAACAAGCTGAGCTTTCTGAGGTCATCAGAGGAATTTTTGGGGATTATTACAGGATATTGCTGGGCTTCTTTGAGGAAACACAAACAGGTTGATATGTTTGGAGTCAAAGGTTAAGTCAAGGGTGAACCCACTCTAGCAGAGTTAATTCCTCACTTCTAATTCGGGCAGTTTACTGACTTCTGGTGTATGCCAAGTACGACAGTTTCTCCTGCTTCATTTTCTGTTACTCAGTTGTTTACAGAGTTACCAACTTTTCATTGTTTCTTAAGGATAATATTCTTAAGGATATTGAATTTATTCCAGGAAGAGAAGATAGCATTCTAGGAGTTTTATAGTATGAAATATTCCATCTACTAAGTGAAGTAACTGTAGTGGAAAAGAAATGTCATGTTCTCTAAGAGGCTGCTGAGCAGTGTGCAGCTAAATCTGGCAGAGAACTGCATGATTGCAGGGATGTCAGCTCTCAGGACAGCATCTTGGGAGGCTGTTTGAAGAAGATTTGCAGGCTGGCAGTGAATGGGTAAGATTTAACAGAGACTAAGAAGTTAATGGCATAAGTGAAGACATGCCCTGAAAGGGTATTTTTAATGGCTTTGGATGCTTTGCTACCTACGTATTCAGAACCACTCTGCTGAGTGTGTTGGGTGTTTCTGCAATGTTTCTAACCAAAAAGGTCTGCTACATCAACCCTAAGATGCAGAATTCTATTAATTGTTGAGAGACAGGTAATTCTGAGGTTCTTTTTCCCTTTCAAAATGCATAACCAGTGCAAGCACATCTCTAGCCACCTTCTAAGATCACCTGATGCAGAGAGATGGAATGACATCAATTCTGTTGCTTCCAAGGGTGTCTCATGGAATCAGTCTGTTTCCTACTTAACAGGCTGCTTTTATTTTCATTATTTATTATTTATTTTGTATTTCTATTTTATTTTTAATTGCCGTTTACAGATCTCTGCAGGGTGGGGTCAGGAAAAGGGGCTCTATCTGCAATTACATGAAATCTCTGTTACTCTGTTACTGCAACTGGGAATTCAAGAGCAGGGAACTATCAGCTATGAAACATCTCACAATTTATGAAACTTTTCCAAATACTAAAGTGAAGCACCAAAAGGCAAAGGTTTCACTAATTTAATTAAGAAATATTCCATCCTTTGACTATTTTTTTTTCTTCTGCATGCAAAAACCCCACAAGTCCTAGAACCACATATAAAATAGTTTCTAATCTTGCCTCTTAAGTGCTCTGAGCACAGACAGATATGATCAGAGTCATTTTGTGTTTGTTTGTAGAATGTCCAAGGAGATCTACGCAGTGGATGGAACAAAAAGGTCATAATGATGTTATTCTGCTGTAAGAATCAATTTGGGGTGCTAAGTGGATATTGGGGGGGGGGGGGAAATCTGATTCAAAGTCATTTTTACATTGTAAAAATCTCTGTTACAACGGAAATATTTGCTCAACTGCTACTGCAGAATAAATAATATATGCCAGGGGAGCAATTAGTGGAGATAGCTAACATGCAAATTAACCTTCTCCATCCCTTTTGTATTAGAGGCATTCTTCAATGAAACTCATAACAGAAGTGGATTTAAAAAAAAAAATACTTTTTTTTCTGAAAGAAACCTTTTCCTTTTTTTTTTTTTTTGTGTTTTGCAAATCTTGATTAATTGCTTGTCCTAAATTCATGCACATCTGTCAAGGATACTGGTCCTTATATCAGGCTGTGAACTTTCTTTAACCCAGCCCTTCCCATTGAGGAAAATGCCTCTTTGAGCTGAGTTCTAAAGCAGCTGACCTTTCCACCTCTCCATCCCTCATTGGTATGCAATTCTTCCATGACACAGGCCATCTTTATGGCTGAACTCAAAGAGCACTTCGACTTAACTACCTCACAACAATGGCTGTTTCCAAAGCCCTCAGCATCTGAAAGGTGTTTTAGTGTGTGTATGAAGTCAGAGGTTGCTGGGCATGTCTGCCTCTTGCAGCGAGGCCACTGGGATGGCCGGCAGCCATCCTCCCCTCAGGGCTGCCACTAACACTCCTCCTAAAGAAGGCAGCTTCAAAAAAGCAAAGTCGACAAAACCTCTGTAACCCTGGACTGGAAACTTAGCCCCTTGCTACAATAAACTCGAGCCCAGAATGATCTAGAGTTTCTTCACAGTGTCCCCGGCTGGAGACAGGGCAAGGCTGATGTCTGAGCAGGAGACACATCTTGCAGTTTGTGCTGTGTCAAGTTTAATGATTTCCTTCATCTAATATTACTTTTTTGCTTTTCCCCGCTGCTGCTTTTGTAAAAGGCAGGAGATCTTAGTGCAGTGGCTGCTTGCATTTGTTCTGCCAGGCTCTGTTTGCTGCAGTGCCATCGTTAGATATCTCATTAAATAGTCAAGATCCAACCAGCAACTAAGATCTCCTGTATGTGGTTCTCTGTGGGTGGCTAAATAAATGAAGATTTCAATAAATATTTCACGCCTTGTGAGAGATGAGAAGTATCTGGCTTTGTTTTCATAGAAGGTCCTAGGCTAGCACTGATTTTTAAGGAAACAGCCAACGCATTATATTTATTGAATCCTGATGCTACACCACTGGTAGACCTCCATTGAATGACAATATTTTTGTTCATATGATTTACAGTTCCTAATCCACGAAGCAATCTCACTCTGATGGGCGCATTCCTCTTTGTCTGCAGAGGCAAGATTTCCTTAACTGAATGAAGACTTCCTGAGCATTTCAAACCCTTAGAGTCTTTGCCCCACTTGGCTTCTATTTGTGTATTAAGCTCCAGGTACTGGGTGGGGCACCTCAAACTACCCAGACAGGCAGTACAAATCCAGGATAAAAAAAAGATGAAGGGTCAGATTGAATGTTACTCAGACTAAGGGGAGCTTGTTAAAGAGGAACCATAGAGGTGGTAGATGATCCATCCCCAGAAAAAAAAGCATCTTAAGTTTTTAACTACGGCTGTGGTGTCATTGTGTGTGTTACAACCTGCCTTTTTAAAAGGAGCTCAGAAAAAAATCACTCTTTGGCAACGTCTGCTGGGAAAATGACTGAGAAAAGGTGCTGCCACTAGCATTTTTAGGGGCTTAGTTCTTAGAAGGGTAGGGTTGGAAGGGTCCTGTGGGGATCATCTAGTAAAAATCCCATGCCAAAGCAGGTTTACTAGATCAGGACACCCAGGAACAGATCCAGGTGGGGCTGGAATGTCTCCAGAGGAGACTCCACAACCTCCCTGGGCAGCCCCTGCCAG
>JANHGL010001945.1:35538-54258 GCA_024611195.1 Ceyx melanurus
GGCTGCAGCCCAGGGCACCATTGGCTCTCTGGGTGCCAGAGCTCCCTGAGGGCTCCTGTTGAGCTGCTCCCCCCCCCCAGCACCCCCAAGTCCTTCTCTCCAGGGCTGCTTTCAGCAGGGGGGTTGGACTAGGTGAGCTCCTTCCAACCCAGGCATTTCTCAGGATGTCTTCCAACCTAGGATTTCTCTCCCTTTCCCATTATTCCTCAGGATAAATCCCTACACTGAAATGCAAAGGAACACCTGACCTCTCAGGTATCCAGCCTCCTAAGTCCACTTCTCATGGAAGCAGAATGGCCTCCTGTGCAGGGAGGGTAGTGATTGGGCATGGATTGGGATCACTCGTGTCAGTGATTAGTCACAGCAGAGTTGTCATGATCAGACACTAATTCTTTATCTTGCTTCTCCCACACCCCTGATGATGAGTTCTCCAGAGAACATTAGGAAATGCAGAGCAGCAGATGATATTTAAGAAGTCACAGGGGCATTTTACTCATTCTGGGATGACTGCATTTTAGAGCAGGCTTTCTCATTCACTGAGTGCTTGTTTGTCTCAAAATCATTTGAAATGCTTCAAAATACCTATGATTTTTGTTACTAGTCAGGAAGTATTGAAGTTAGCCTGATGCCATTCTCCAGAGAGTAGGAGGAACTGGTGTTTACCACCCTCTTTTAAGCTGATCTGCAAAATGTTGGCCTTTGAAATGTCTCCCAGGAACAGATTCTGAGTGAGGATGGCATTTTGTGTTTTATCTCTCTCTGCAAAGTGCTGCTCTTTCTTCAGTATTTCTATCTTCCTTCTCAGGTTATTGATCTCTGAAATGCCCCAAAACCACATCCAGTGTCAGTATCTAGGGGCACTTTGATTCCAGGAACACGTGAGTTCAGCCTGTCCTTTGAGGACAATGCAATCAGACCATTTATTGTGACTTTGCTAAGAAATACAGTTAGTGGAGTGGGGAGAGCCGCATCACCCAAACTGCAGGACCTTGCTTCACCTGCTGTAGCATCCTATGAAATAGTCTCATGCTCTTAGGTTCAGGTCAGCCGGTTAGCGAGGAATTCAGGCAGAGGAAAGAAGACGTTCTTCCCTGAGCTTTGAGTAACTCCAAAGAAGCATTCTGCTTGCAAAAACAGGCTCCCCCATCTCCATAGCTTTGGAAGAAGCACTCTGCTTCTCCTGGCCTTCCCTGCCTAGGTGCACTGCAGGAGGCCTTGGCATGGCTGTCCTGCTTCCAGAGACCCTTTGTGTGCTGCTGCAGGCAACAGGGACATTTCTGCCTGTCCAAGGCGCTCAGGTGCCCCACAAACTCTTTTCCCTGTTTGATCCTGTGGCTTCCTAGACTTGGCAGCAGAATTCCCAGGTCCTTGACTAGGGAGTGATGTTAAGGATTCATGAGAACCTACCTCAGGAAACAAACCTGTCTGCTTCAAACACTAGGTTAGCACTAGGCTGCTGAACAGCTGGGTCTAGCAGCTCAGGCAGAACAGTCCATGAACTCAAGTGAGCATCCTGAAGTGTGAGCTCAGTGTTGGAAACCACTGCCCTGTAATCCACACTGGGTTGGAAACATACCAGAAACAGCCTTAAAGGGATGTGGCTTGGAGTGGATCAATAAGTAGAGAGACGTGTGGTCTCAAATGAGCCAGAGAAGGCTGGAAAGTTCTGTCAGTGACCTTGTGCTGGTTGGGGCAGAGCCACACAGACCATGCTGCAGCCTGACAGCAGCACAGCACCACCATGCTGAGGGAGCAAGGGGGGGCAGGGCAGCTGCCACCAGGGCCACGTGGCTGGGTGATGCTGTGGGTTGGAAGGGGGTGGCTGATGGTAGAGGGCCCATGGGAATTTTCCATCTAAGTCACTGCCTGCACTTTGGTCACTGCTGCTGCCTCTGGTGTTAGATTGGACAGGGCTGTGGAAGAGTTTAAAAAGCCTAAAGCTGCTGCTCAGAGAGTGCTGCTCTGCTGTGAACTCCCTGGACTGCTATAAATATTGGTGACTCCAAGCATTGATCTCCAATCACAGTACCCACCCATGTCCCTCCAGGACACAGCCAGCCCTTAGCAAGGGCAGTGGAGAGCTCAGCCACTGTTCTGACACGTGGCATGGGCTGACAAGATCACACTATACAAAATGAGCAGGTTGCCACTGAACAGGCTTCTCTCCCCCCATCAAAGTGCTGGCTGAGGCTCTTCAGATGACTCCAAATTAACACACTGCTCTTCTTTCTTTCTTCTAAATGCAGCAGCTTCTTCAGTCAGAGCTGCTACTTAGTGACACAATTAGTGCAGTAGATCATCCTCTGTTCTAGGATCAAAGTGGGCTCTGCTTTTTTTCCCTTATGAGCTCATAAAACAGTTTTCCAGTTGCAACAGGTCTGAGTGTGATGGTAGCATGTGTGTTGGTGTAAGCCTGCTGTACAACAACTGCAATACTTAATTCTAACCTCTTCAGGCAAACAGTGAAGAGCAGAGATCAGGAGTAAGCACTGGATGGGTCCGTGCACCTTCATCTTACCGGAACTCATCATTCAGCAACTGGCTGATGATTGCCAGGGAGGTTGTTTCCATATCCACCTGCCTTCAACAGGCTCTTCACGGCACCAGAGTCCAACTGCACAGTGTGGATGTGGGGCAAGCCAATGTGCCATCTGTGAGGTCAAGTCTCAGTTCAGTCAGAAAACAGAGCAAATGACTAAAGCTCAGAGTGAAGAGCAGTGCTGTGTGGCAGAGCACACAGGTAAGCTACACAGCAGCATGCACTGAGCATGGCTTGCATGGTCTGGCTGTAACCAGAGTGCCTCCTGCTCAGCGGGGGCAAAGCCCTGGCACTGGCAGCACTCCAGCTCAGCAGGCTCATGCACACAGCTGATAAATACATGGCTGGTTTGGCTTGGCTTTGCTGTTATTTATTAGTTAGTGGAGTGACCCTGGAGTGAAGTGGAATGCAAGCCATGAAACTTCATTGCAGCAGTGTCCAGAACTCTGCTTTCCAGGTTTTTAACATTGCTCTGGCTCTCTCTAGGTTATAGGTTTGCATTCAGCTTCTGTGCCATTGAAAACAATTCAAAGTCCCAGGACAGTTCACACTTGGTAATCACGTTTTAATATGCAACAACACAAACAGAATAGTAACTCTTTTCCTGAGATAAAACAACAGCATGAAGCAAAAATAGAATTATAGATTTATTAGAGAAGTTATCTAAAATACAGTCTCATTTTCCTCTTTAAATTAGAGCATATATTATTTCAATCAAAAGATATTTTGTATTATTCCTATAGTAAATAACTTTTAAAGAGAATCCTTAACTTAGAACATTTTTAATTAAAAAAATTCCAACACTATCATTAAGACATCATCAAGGCTGTTGACAGCATGGGTAAAAATGCAAAACAGGCTCCAAAATATTTACATGTCAGTTTCTTAAAATCTAAGAAGTCTAATTCTCAATATTCCTTTTGCTTCTCAAAATACTTTTCCCCCCCCCCAATCTTGCCTAGTTCTGTGTTCCCGTGGTTCTCACGCAGCTTCAAGTTCTGTTAGTTGCTCTGCTACCCGCTAGCGGATGAGGTTTCTTCAATGGCTTCTTGTGCTACCACCCCCTCCCCAATAGCCACCAGTTCTTCCCAGTGCCAGTTGCAGAAAGTCACACAACCCCCCCCCCAACCCCCCATACACCCGAAGCCCCCTTTCCTACCAGCCCCAGAGCCTTCCCCTTTCGGCAGCAGGTGTCAGGGTGCAGGGTCAGGGTGGGGGTCAGCAGAGGGCTCCTGGGGCGCGGAGGTCACTGGAAGGAGGCTCTGACCTCCCTGCTCTTCAGCGGCTGGCACGGGCGCCAGTTGTCCACCATGGGGCACGCGGGCTCGTTCTCGGCGCTGAAGCACAGCCCGCGGAGCTTGCACATCTAGGGGAGGCAGAGGCACCTGCAGCGGCTCCTTCCAGCGGGGCCAAACAACCCCCCACCCAGGCTGAGCAGCATCCCCACCGCCCTGGGACTCTGCGTTCCACCGACACCCCTCCCACTAGCTAAGTAACAGCACACAAAGCTGGGGAAAAAGGATGGAGGCAACAGAGCTGCTGAATTCTGGGAGCCTTAATTCACAACTGAACTGAATTCTTTCCCCCGTCCTTTCCATCATGGAGTTGGATAGTGAAAACTCCAGTAAATTAAAAAAGAAATATAAAAACGATAACCGAAGCGGCCAAATTAATTCGAGAGATCTTGATTTTCAACTAGGGAGATGGAAAGCTGTCCCCCAACAGGAGAGCACACTGTAAAGTTTTAGTGCTTGTTCCTGGAGTGAAACTGCTGTTTGCACAACCTGGAGTAGCAGCAATTTTGTGCCCACGTGCTCAGCTGCAGAGCTGGTACAACTGTGCTAGCAGGGACCCATCCCAGTGTGAGCCCAGCCCTGGAGCTGCTGCCAGCAAGAGCCTCCTGAGCCAGGCTGCAGCCCAGGAGAGGCCTGACCTAACAAAGCCCAGAGCTGCCAGGACCCTGGGTCACTAGAGCAATACTGAGGCAGTGACATCCAGCTTTAGCTGCCTTTGGAAAACCAACTTCAACCCACTGTCAACAAACTGCTTCATGGTTTCTTGGCTCTACCAGATTTGGAATGAAAAAGACATCAACCCCCTCTGAAATACAGTGGTAAGGTGGAGTGGTGTGTGGAGCAGTAACAAGTGGTGTTTGCTGCCAGGTTAAAGGTGGAGCAGGAAACCTGTTTTGCTGAATGTGGCCCTGCCCCTCACCAAGCCTATTTTCAAGCCTTGGGTTAGCAGCAGCAACATCACTGGTTTAGAACAAGTGTCAACTTTTCACTCTCCCTTGCAGCTCCTTAATGGCAATCATTGTTATAATTATTATTTCCAGCAGCTTTTTCTTGCCCTTTGCTCTTTTACTACTCTCACAGCAGCTCAGCTGCACTTTTTCTCCCCACATCATCTGCCTGGAACCCCAAAAATGATGTGTATATTTAACATGCTTGCCCTTGCTAAGAGGGATTTGAGAGTTCCAAGGGTGAACTAAACCCTTTAGGGCAGTTTCTATTTATAGGCTCCAGGTTCTATTTCCATCTCCCAAGCACCCAGAGGCAAGATCCCATCCTGGGGTTTGCATCTAAGTGATTTCATTAATGGAAGGTGCAGACAGTAGCGCCAGGGGAGATTTAATCTGCACAAGCTCCTTCCTACTCAGAAGCCTCTCTGCTCCTCAAGCTGCTCAACACAGGAAAGGATTTTTTCAGGCAGCAGACTTCTGGAATCTGCAAGTTCTGCCTCTTTCAAACAAGGCAGTTTTGTTAGGATTGCCACAATTCCATGTGGGATTTCCCAGTCTGCTCTGTGCTGAAGAGAACTCGTGAAAGGAGCTGTGTGTCCTGGAAGTGCTGAAGAAAAGCAGGCAGCTGCCCACTACGGGGTGACAGTGCAGAGCCAGGACAGGCTCTGCGGGTGCTGGGTGAAGCTGGTGTTTGCAGGGTGATGGGCACGGGCAGCAAACCTGCTGCTGCTCTCAGCACAGGCCTGGCAGGGGCAAATGGGCCTTCCATGCACACTGCAGGCTGCCCAGGTTGTGACTACACAGCAGCTCTAGCCCTGGAGAAGCCCCATCAAACTGCTGCTGTTCCCCAGTCTCCCTGGACTGGACAGGCAGGAGCTGAGTTCTGCCAGGAGCAACCACTGCCCAATAGCCCAGAGAGCTCTGCAGTGCCAGTCCCTGCCCCTCCAGAGCAGCAGGCTGCAGGGGAGGCAGCAGTGCTCTGCTGCAGCACCCACTGAAGTTCACTCACCTGCTCGGGACTGACGGTGATGGGCTCCTTCAGGACGTGCCAGATGACACATTCCAGCAGGGGGGGAGTGGTCAGGGAGCCAGGATATGTCCAGTAGTCTCTGCACGCTGGAAGCAGCCCCGTGGGGTCAAAGTTTGTGAAAGCAGCCTGCTTTCCCTGCAACAGAGACAGCAGAGGGGCTCAGGGAGAGGCCACATCCACACGCCAGGCTCGCAGCACCAGCCTCGTGGGAAGCTCTCTATCTGGAGTAAGATACTAATGGAGTTTGGCACGAAGTGGTGAGTGACTCCTACAGTACATCTGGGATGAAAGACAGTCAGCAATGTGTTTTGTTTATGCAATAAGGCTTTCAAGAGATTGTTTCTCATTTCCAGTGTTGGATGTATGCTCCTTGCTCCTGGAGATCTGACCTTGCTGAAGGGAAGAGTGGGATTTCAGTGATCCCAAACCCGGGAGACCTGTTGCAATAAATGGCAACACCCATTTACCTGGAAGGGAGCCTGACCCCAGTGTAGTGTCACTCTGGGCCTTTCCTCTTGACACCTCCCACTGGCACAGCCATGAAGGTGCCCAAGTGCTCTGGAGTTTCAGTTTCTCATTACTCAGCTCACACATCACATAGTATTTAAAATGCAGAAAGGCTTTTTTTCCCTAAGAATTATTATAGATCCTGACCAAACTTCTTGATATACCCTGATCAAACTTCTCTACACAACAGCCAGGAGAAGCATGTCCTCTTGGAGCAGGGGAATTTATCCCACAGATGCAGGGATGAACAGAAGCCCCTTTTGCATCTGTCACCCCTGCCTAGAGGGCACCCAGCACAGCAGTTGGGTTAGGAAGATGTATCCTGCAGTTAGAGACAGAGGAAAGCAGAGACACAAGATGATGTTGTTTCCAGCATTCCCTGCCCTCTACCAGATGTTCATTCCCAACTCTTTCATCAAGGACTGCAGAGCATCAGTGCTGATGGCAGCAAGGGTGGGTTTACTTCACACATGCAGCAAAATGGGAAAAAGTGGCAAAGTCTCTTTTCTGGAGAGAACAGCAAGTTGGAGTGGTGTTAGTAAACACAGACAGCAGGTATTACCTTGGTCTGGATGGAGTTCAGAGCATCCACAACTTTCTGGATTTCAGGCCTGGCATTTCCCACCTGTAAGACAGACCACAGGAGAAAATAACCATGGCCTCTCCTGACACTGGAGCTTTGTCAGAGTCCCAGGGAAGCATTTTCCCAGCACCATCCATCCCCTAACAGCAGCAGCTGTGGCCGGAACATGGACATCAAATCTTGGCCACTGAGTCAGCACCAAGGGGTCAGCCAGGGACACTGGGCACAAAGAGGTTGTTCTCACTGACACTGTGAGGATTTCTGTTTGCACTGGAGTTGTTCCTTTCTCATCAAATCAGCTGCAGTGAGGCCAGGGCAGAGGGCACACTGCTGGGGCACAGCCAGGACTCCAAGAGGCTGTGACCTACCTGGGAATTTCAGTGACAGGGAGAGCACCTCCCAGTCTGCCACGGGTTTAGGCAGTACGGCAACACACTGCCTTAGCCTGCATTTTAGTTGCCCCCCCTGCAACACAAACACACTGGACTTAGGCCCAAGTAACAGAGGAAAAGGTGTCACTGACCTTCATGAAGACTCCCACCACAGCTAAACCATCAGGGTGCTTCACAGCTTCAGCAAATTTCCCATACTTCACATTCCAGTGCACAATGTGGAGCTAGGAGCAAGGAGACAAGCCACTGTGAGGGTGTTCCATCCACAACATTGTAATAAATCATCTCCCTGCATCCTAATTAGTAAGAGCAGATGGTCTTTTGCTATTAAAAAGTCTAGGTGCAGTGAAGAACCTGTGGAATCATTCACCCAATTTCAAGTTTCAATTATGCCAAGAGATTTCTGTCATGCATTTTATTCTGCTTCTCACTCTCATTCCTAGGTGAGTTTTACATGCAAACTGTGGCCACATTATTCTGCTTTCAGTCTAGTGAAACTCCTGGGATCTTCAGGGTGATTTTTTCCCCTGCAGGCAGCCTGCAGGATTCAGATGCAGTGTTTGAATGCTGTATATCCTGGAGCTCTTATCAACACTGAAACACATGACTGGCAGTGTCAGAAGCAGCAGAGAAAACATTAGCTACAAATCTAGTCTAGTCAGCTGCTAAAAAACACTGCTGTCCTTTCCTGGGAAGCCTCTGTAAAGAAGAGGAAATGAATCCCAGGTCATGTCAGCCAGAATGGCTCTTTCTTTTTCATTTCCACATCTCATTTAAGTTCCTCTGGCTGGTTCCTTACATCTGCAAGTCAAGCAGGTAGTTAGGGTACTGTGAACAGATGTAGGGCAATGGCAAGTGTCTGAGAAGGTAAAAATTACTTCTACCTCATGAAAAAAGTGGCAGAGCCAAGGAATTTGTGGGGACATTTGCCAGTGCAAATCACAGGTGTGTTCAGTCAGTGGGCACTTATGAAAGGGTTAAAAAACCCCTGTCAGCATCCAGAGGAAGATTTCTAGCCAGGGGATGAGGAAAGGTTGGGATGCAAG
Source organism: Ceyx melanurus (assembly GCA_024611195.1). Lineage (NCBI taxonomy): Eukaryota > Metazoa > Chordata > Aves > Coraciiformes > Alcedinidae > Ceyx > Ceyx melanurus. The sequence continues at coordinate 43,878 of JANHGL010001945.1, forward strand.
CCACAGTCACTCCATTTCTGTCCTGAGACTGCAGTAGAGTCTGAATGTCCCAGGGACATCTGAGTCTTTAAGGATATTACACAGAATGAGGCTGGAACAGACCTTTGAGATCATCAAGCCCAGCCTAAGGACACCACAACACCCAGCTAACAAAGATCCTGCCTTTGCTCCCTGCCTTCTTCACAGCTCCCTGGGCTTCTCTGCCCACAGAAGATGAAAGGGGCTGCCTCAGAATTATTCTGTTGCTTATGTATCTCTGATATTAAAGAGTGAAGGCAGGAAAAAGGGATGTGTGCACAAAAGGAGTGCAGTTCTGTCTCTCTGTGATTTTCAAGAGTCCCTGAGAAAGCAGGGGAGAGCCAGGGACAATTAAATGTTTTTCTCCTTCTGTCATCAATTTGACATGAAGCAGTTTAGGAGAAAATATATATATAAGGAGCACCTCCTACCTCTGCATCGTACTTCACACCATCCACCGTGTGCTCAGAGCCTTGGCCCTCACAGGACCCCCAGTGGATGTGAAACTGGGCCAGCCTGTAGACTCCATCCAGTGCTCCTCCCTGCAGCACTGCAAAGCAAACAGCCTCTGTCAGCATCCCCCACGGCCTCTGTCACCAAGCCTCACCTCCAGCTGGGGGCTGCAGCTCGGCTGTCCCAGGAGGAGGAGGGGTGGCTGCTGTGCATGCTGCCGAGCCACTCCAGGCCCCTGCACTGCTGCAGCACACCAGGAAACCCGAGTGACTTCCCAGGGTGCATCTCCACAGGCATGCTGGTGGTCCTGGTTAGGGGACAGGAGCCAAGGATGTCACTTTTCTGTCACCAACAAAACGAGGACAAGCTCACGAGGCTGCACAGCATCACTGGGAACCACAGCTGAGACCAAATCATCTTTCCCTTACTCGTGCCCACACACTTCAGCCTGCCAGGACTTGATCCTGCAAACCCCGTGGCTGGATGCAGTGAGATGCTTTGGTGCCAATGCAACCCCAGCAGCTGCCAATGCTGGGCACTGCATCCAGGGCCCTCCTTCCCCCAGCCTTTACCCCTCCACAGGGAGGTGAATGGGCAAGGCCTGCAGAGGCAGAGCTTTCAAATCCAGCCTGGGAACGAGGCATTTTACTGACACCTTTCACCCTGGCATCACCCTTGCCAGGGCAGTGCCCCAAGGGGAGTGCCCAGCCACTCCGAGCGAGCTCCCCCAGCTCCCTTTGCTGCCTGCTGGTTTAACCTTGTACTTGAACTGTGACCAGCCACCACTGGGGTGTGCAGATCAAACCCTGTTCCTGCACAGTGCTCACAGCTCCAGTGTAGCAGAAAGCACAGAACAGTAACAAAGAGTTCTGTTAAATGGAGCTAGTAACCCAAGGCAAAAATTGCACGCTGCCTTGTGGGTTTTGGTTGTTTTCTTTGCCCAATGCCTCAAATTCACAATTAAATCTTTAAGGTGTTAATATTTAAAGAGAAAAAAAAAAAAGATTTAAAATGTAATTGAAGTGTTCTATACCTTAGAGCTCAGCTTCCCTCTATAAATACATAAGTATATATACAATGAAGTGACAGAAGAGTGCTGCCATCAGAAATGACATGTTTGTGTGCTCTGTGGAGGAAGCTTTCCTCCCAGGCTGGAATTAGTCTGGAGACTATCATGGCACGTGCAGGTTCATACACACATCAAGTGCAGGTAGGAGGCAACTGCTCAGGTTTGAATGATTCTGATCCTGTGCAAGCACGGACAGCAGCTGTGGATATTTGGCAATGAGGTGAGAAGGATTTGGTTAAGATACTGGAACACATGAGAAGAAAGCAGATCTTTGTAACCCACATGGATTTCCACTGGTGCCTCACACGTGCAAAACTGGGGTTCAGCAGACAAACTGAGCACTTGTCTGGGGCTCCTTTGGTAAATCATAGATTGTTGGGGGTTGGAAGGGACCTGGAAAGCTCATCCAGTCCAACCCCCTGCCAGAGCAGGATCACCTAGACCAGTCCACACAGGAACACATCCAACAAATAGAGCTGGCAGTCTCCCAAGATGTGTGAAACCTTCATCATCCCAGTGCTGCAGCCACCACTGAACAGCCACCAGACCTGCCCTGCCTCTCGCCAAGCTCAGAGTGGGCACTCAGAGCAGAGCTGGGTGCTGTGCCCTGGCTGACTGTGTTTCTGCACGTGCTGGCTGCCAAGGAGCACGAGGGTCCCACACCAGCCCACTGAGAGCAGCAGCTGTGATGGGAGTTAGTGGTGAGTATCCCTTGCTGTGCCTACAGCTGCAGACTCACCTCACCCACACAGGAGCCTGTTCCACTGCCATGGAGGCTGCACCACTCCCCCAGCCCAGAAAGCAGCAGTGCAGCAGCTGGCACCAGGGGAAAGCATGCCAGCAAGCACAAGCATGCAACCTGCTGAACCCAGCTGCAGTGTTTCATCTGCACAGAGCTTGCTGAGGGCTCCAGGTCCAGAGGTGCAGAGGGATCTGCTGGAGGCTTCGCTTACTTCTCTCACTCTGGGTCTCAAATCCAGCACTAGGGTATTTGGACTCACAGCAGAGCATTCAAAGAGAGCAATCATTAGATTAGTGGGAGTGAACACAAATGCAGCAGGCTCAGTTACACAACAGCCCTCCTTCTTCCAGGCTATGTGGTTACTACTTTTCAATACATCTCAGCCTGTCCAAATAAGGAAAAATTCAAAATTAATCTAAAAAGGCAAAGTAGAAATGTGAAATAAGAAATGAATATAAGAAATAAGAAATAGAAATGCTTCCTTTTTTTTTTTCTTTTCCCCCAGAACAATGTTTTTAAACCATGAATGAATGTTACCAGCTTTTGCAGAGTAAAAACTGGAGCAACTTACACCCAGAATTCCCCTTGTCCTTGTCCCATGCAACAGCAACATCAACTCAGGCCACGAAGTCCAACCTTCCCAGCCCCTTTTTAGGAGGGATGGGGATATGTGGAGTGTATTTGAGCATCACATCATCAGCTCCCTTCCTTTCAAACCAGTACTAGTAAAGGCAGCTGGGAATGCACATGGAGCTGAGTTCCCTCCTCTTCCAGCTTCAGACTCCAGGTGACCAGCACCAACCAGCCTGGAAAGCCCCTTCTTTCTTACAGATAAACCCACTCAGCCAATCTCTGCACCATAACCTCCCTCCACATGTGTCAACAGCCCAAGGGGTCACAGCTTGAAAATACAACTTTTTCTTGTTTGAAATGGGAGACAAACTTAGAGCTGCTTTGCTTAGAGTAGGAAGTGGTAACTGGTTTCACCCTCTCTTTCCTGGCAAGGTAACATCAGGAACCTCCAGCAATTACACTGCACTGCTAACTAAATGAGAACACTTCCTCAATCAGGTGAACATTAGTTTAGCAGCAGTAATTTGGCAAGTCAAATAACCACCCAAACTGTTCTGCTTCTGCCTGTGGGATTCCTTGACTGAAGGAGGTGATTTGTCTCCACCACCCTTCCTGAGGACACAGGGAACTCAGAAGGCAGTTTGCTGCCCCTGGGACAGCAGTGTGCTGCTCTGACCCATTCAAAGGCAAGCCAAGGCAGTTGGCTCTGTAAAAACCACTGGGGACCTCTTCAGATCTTTGTTTTTCAGGAGGTGGCAGCATCCACATTTTTGCAGGAATGCTGTGGAATTACTGTTATTCAGTTACCTTCTAAGGGATGTTCCCTCTACACACAGCAAGAGACTAATAAATCTCATCAAGGCAATAAACCTGTCAAAGAAATGATCAAAATGCCTGAACTGCAGGATCACTTGATGAGCTTACACCAATTCCTTTCAGTGTGCTAAAAACAACACTGTCCTAAAGTGAGAAAAAGCAGAATGAGAAAATACTCTTCAGATGCAAACCATGGACAGCAAAGCTGAGATACTGGGTCCACTCCAGCACAAGGGACACCCAGAGCTCCAGACACAGGCAGTTCAGTCCCTGTTGAGGTTCCACCAGACATCTTCTATCAGTAGATGTGCACACGTGTGTGACATCACAGGTACACATGTGTGCAAATACATGCAGAGTATACACACGTGTTAATGGTGTGTCAGCTTTTGTGTATGCACAGACATCTAGAAGATAAAAACTGCCCTTGAGGAGCCAGCAGATGAAGCACTGAGAAGAAACCCAAACCCTGAGCATCTGGCACTATCAATGGCACAAGCAAGGCTCTCGGGAGGATGCTCAGGGATCAGCCCTGTGCTCTGCTGGCTGGGAAAGGGCTCAGGGGGAGGTGACACTGCTATGACACAGGGAGCACAGGGTCATGTTTTGGAACACGTTTCCTTCTCCAAGTTATCTCTTGCAGACATCCCTCCCAGGAGGCTGTATCGAGAGCAGGGCAGCACACGAGCATCTGTCTGCAGGCATCACACTTGCACAAAACATCTGTGATGGGCTTTCACCCAAGAAAACCCTGCATCATGGGTATCTCCTGAGCCCCTCTGGTGTGATAAGGCTGGAGGATGTTCCAGAGAGATAGACCAGAATGAAGAGCTGCCAGGGAGCAGCAGCTCTGCACGTGCTGGCAGCAGGACAGTGATTCTGCTTCACCTCAGCTGAACTCTTTCCTCCAGACTGGGGAGCAGCTGCAGACTCTGACCTGTTCAGGGATACAGGCACTGGGATTCTTGTCCCCTCTCCCTGGGACTGGTGGTTATTTCCCATGTAGCCTCTTAAGTGGAGATTCTCATAAGGGCAAAAGTTTGGAGGTCTCAGAAGTCACAATGTGCTGTCCTGAGTCCCTGATCAGCCTCCAGTCCTCATGTTCCATGTCATACAAGCCAACAATTACTCTGCCAGAAGCAAAAGCATGAGAATTCTCATGACAGCAACAGTGGGTTGAATTTCTGCTGGTAAGAGCTGCAATACTCATCTCAGGGCCTGCTCTGATACTGGAAGGGCTGCACTGGAGATGCTGCTCACGCTAGGTTCACATCTACTGAAGGATCAACAAGGTGTGAGCACTGTCTCCAAGTATGAGCACACAGATCAGCCAGGAGACCAGTCATCTGGCACACAGCTTCCTTACATCTAAAAAATAAACATTTTCAAGTGGCCCTAGCTGATAACAGTTGCTCCTGGCTTTGCATTAAAGTGCCTCTAGAGGAGGAGTTTGGAAGAAAATGAAGCCGGAGTGATTCTTCAGTGCACAAGCCATGTTAAATTTCTACTCCAAGCTGCATGTTAAAGAGAAAATAAAAAAGCTGATGTAGTGAAGAAGGGCTCTGGACTCTAAAGAAAGGCCTGAAACATTCAGGACTGACCTGTAGTCCTTGGAAACACTGGAGCTGTTCGAGTCACCTGCTGCCAGAGACTGCACTGCTTCTGGTGATCCCAGCTCACAAGAGAAACGACTTGATCACACCCCTGTGAGCCTGCTGCTCTCCAGTCAAGCAGTGCACAAAGCCCTTGTGAGCCATGCACACGTGTTCCAGTACAGTCCCCTAAAGCCACGAGCCAGCTGCTCTCCAACTGACACTTCCTAAGGGTCAGCAAAGGTGCAGAGCTTAGGCTGCAGTGCAGCACAGCCCTTCAACCCACACTGCTGCCATGCAGCATTATCCTGGCACATCCAGTAGTGCAGCTTTGGAGCTGGGGAGGCTAAAAATAGAGCAGTGCAGTGACTCTGATGAGGAGTTGTGCCTTAAAGACACACCACAATGCTTCCTCTGCCTTGAGCCAGCTGAGCTGGCCATGCAGGGAAAGGGCAACAGCAGCACAACTCCCAGAGCAGCCCCAGCCAGGCACTGCTGCTGCACTGGCCCTGAACTAACCCACCAGTTTGGTTAGAGCCACAGCTCCAGGCAGCTGAAGGGTCCTCATGAATATTCACAAGTACAGGAAGAATTGGGAAATATGTTTAACTGCAGCTACTGAAGGTCTCCCAAGGGCTGCCAGTCCCAAGGGCAGGATAGGATTCTCATTTCCCCAGGTCTCCCCAGAATCTGTAATTTAATATTTGCCAAAAAAAAAAAAAAAAAGTCAAAAAAAGTTTCCTTGGGACTCTGCCTTGGATTTCAGCATTGCCTGTAGCTCAGCAGCAAGGAAAAGGAGCAGTGAAGAGACTCCTCCCCAAGAAGACAGTGCCTACTGCTGTGAATATTTGGGATTCCAGTTTTTAGGTGAATTCTGAGAAGTTTCCCCAGAGGACACATTCTAGTCTGCTACAAAAATCTTCTTTTGGCTTTTTGGGGCTTTCTTGAGCCAAGTCACTTCCTGTGGTTTGACAGCCCTGAGCAGTCACCAGCTAATTCTGGCTTCACAAGCAAGTGAAAGGACAGGAGCAGACTGGAGTGTTTAATATGAGAAAATAAATACCCTTCATGAGCCATTTCTGTGCCACAGAGTTCCTAAAATAAGCTGAATTAGTAGATTTTAACACTTCTCACTTACACGTCCCAAGGCCAGGTCCTGAGTGGATGAACCCAAACTGGGAATTTTATTCCTAGTGACACTTTTATCACAATAAATTTTTGCTTTTCTTGAAAACTCTAGAATTTTAAAGCTGAACACAGCCAAGCACTTGAAGTTTCACTGGTGTTAAAAGAGAAGTGAAGGTGAGAACTAAGAAAGCAACTGCAAAAAGTGAAGGAGAAGAGGCCAAGTTACTACTGGAAGAGGAAGGTCAAAGTTTGCTCTCTCCATACAAACCCACAGGCATGTTCTGGAAGGCTGCAAAGAAGTAAGGCAGTAGATAGCCTTTTTTTCAAGGGAAAATTATGGAATTCAGGAGAAAAATAAAAACAAATGTTCATAAACATGGCACTGCTGGCTTGTGATCTCCTTCCCAGACACCACTGCTATCAGCTAGCAGCTCTGAGATGGGAAAGGGATCCAGTGTGGGAATGGCTGAGCCTCAGAGGCACCTTCTGAAGCAGAACAGCTGTCACACACACAGCCCAGGGCAGGCAGAGCTGCACAGCAGCCTGAAGGCTGGGGGAGAACTGCTGAGGGACAGGGGTTTTCAAGCATGGTTACTAACCTCTAAGCAGATCTGAGCAAACCACCAAGAAAGCTTGACAACTGTTCTGCCCTCACAAAGATTTCAACCTCATTTCACTGGTAAAATGTTGCAAGAGAAAACTGTGTAGGTCATGGGCATAATTACAACCTGAGTCAGGAGTGATGTCTATAAAGTCTATAGGAGTAAGCAGAGCAGAGAAGAAAACATTTTCTTCTGTGCAGATACATTAGTCACATAATTTGCACATAGATTATTACTGTTTAAAAAGCAGAACTTGTCAAATCAAAGCAATAAGTAACAACTAGTTTTTAAGTTTTATCCAGACAAGCTTTTCAGCTTTCTCACCTATTTTTACTCTGCTATCATCATCTGGCATTCTCTGCAGAGCAGAAGTGCTGGTAACTTACTTTGCAGGCATAAATGAGAAGCCTAAAGGTCACCAAGTATCTGCTTTGTGTGTGATCACCAGCACAGGGGGAATTATTCACAAGCAGTGATCCTCACTGAGTGCCTGCTACCCACATAATCATCCCTGCCAGTGGGTCAGCTCCTATGGGTGGGGAATTGATTCCAGTGTCTTCTCCAAAACACTTGGCACCTCCTGGTGACTGCTGCACGGTGTCCAACCAGGAGCTGGGTGCAGGAGTCAGAGAGGCAGGAGTGCCCCAGGCACAGCCAGGGCAGACAGCTCTGCTCAAGTAAAGTAGGTTACCTAGTGAACTGCATACAGATGAGGCCACGAGTGTTGCTGCCAGGTAGGTTCTGCAGCTTGCAATGGGAAGAGTGAAGGATCCACCTTTCCCTGGCTTCACAGGGATCTGTTTAGTGCTTTGTTCCAGCTTCTGATTCACTAATAGAGCCACTGAGCAGCTTTCTGCTTGCATCTCCTCTCCTCCCACTCTGAAAGCTGTGTCACTGCCTGTCTGTGGAGGATCCCTGTCACAGATGTTCTGGTTCTGCACTGACTTCTCATAAACAGCATTATTTCTTGCAGGCATTTCTTTGGATTATTTTATGTTCCTGACGTTTTTTCCTCCCCAGCTACCAAATACGACCTTATTTTCAGTCTCTCCCAACTCAGGCACACACAGCATCACAGCTTTGCTGCACTGGGAAGCCCTGACCTGCTTCCTTGGGCTCAGGGAAAGCAGGATGACAGGCAGGGGAGATTCACATGTAGCTGGTGAAAACATAATCCCCTTTCCAAACTCGAAATCATTTCCCTTATTCCCCGTGCCACTGCTAAAACAAACATGCATCCAGCTCCTTCAGCTCCTTGGTAAACACTGAGCACTCACAACACCTTCTGCCCTTTATTTTGGCTTTTGAAGCTGTACAGAATGTGGATGCTCTGTGTGAACTGATGTAGCCCTGTGTGTATTTAAGCTGCAAGCACTTGGAGCTGACAAAGAGTGTCATTAAAATCCATCCACTGCTAGTGCACTGCTAGATAACTACCTGCTCAAACCTCTCCTTTCTAATAGGTGCTTGCATTCCCCAAATGCCACTGCCAACGAACAGGGCACTCTCTCCAGCAACTTAAACCAGGCAGTGGTTTAGGATTGATCTGGCACCTAAATGCCACCTTTGGCAGCAGGGGGGTGGATTCTGCCGGCTCAGCCAGCTGGGAAACTACAGCTGAACACAACCCACAGACCCCAGTTGCACCAGCAGCTCGGCTCAGGCTGGATGAGGGATTAGGGATTGCCTGGAGCCAGGCAGAACTCAGTTCAGCACACAGCTCTGAGCAGCAAGCTGCTGGGGAGGAGCTGCCGCGGGCAAACTTTGCAGCAATGGGAAGGTCTCACACACCTGATGTGTGGCTCCAGAGAGCCCCCGGCACAGAGCCTGCCCGTTACAGCAGGACACGGGGGGGTTTTCTCATCCTCCTGTTTCTGCACTGACCTGGCAGCAGAGCTGCTTCGGAAAGATGAAATAATATTTTGATAACTGAAGAAACTATTTCCACTTCCATTTCTTAACTGTTATTCTAAGTCAGATTTCTTCCTAGCATGTATTTTCCCTCTGATTTTAACCATTTGGTCAGGAGCTTATGCCGAGCTACAGCTAAAGTTGTTCTTATCAAATAACCTCTTTTTTTCCCCCTCTCCATAGCTGAGCCCTTATCCAAACCCTTCTGACATAAACAAAAATAAAGCAATTCACTTTTCTGGAGTTCAGAGCAGGGCAGCTCAAAACTGCCCAGATAGGACTCGTTTTCTCCTAAGGGAGAAGTTGCAGTCGACCCCACAGGGGATGCTTAAGCCAAAACACTCGGCTATTTTTTTTACCTTTAAAAGATCTCACGGCCTCAGCAGACGTTTTCGGCAGCAGGAGTTTGTCCCATTCCCACCCCTCTCACAAAGCCAAGGACTCACCGGACTTGTCGGAGGAATCCTCGAACTCCACGTTGAAGGAGTGCCCGTTGTTGACGATGTTTCTGGCGGTGCCGGCATCGTAAGTGAAGCTGAGGGGCTTCAGCGAGGGGTCGTACTTGGCGGCCTTGCTGCCGATGTCGATGGGGGACTGGCGCTCGCCGTTGGCGATGGGGAAGTGCTCGTGCCAGTGAGCGGGTCCTGCAAGACAGCGCCAAGCGGCTCGGTGGGAAACCGCGGGGCTCCCGCGCTCTGCGAGCGGGACGCGTTACCGCATCAGCCTGGAACAACGGGCATCTGGTGCGGGCTGCCCGTGCCCGCACCGCGGCCGAGGGGAAATTCCACCCCGACCCTCGGAGGCTGGGGCTCTCCGCAGCGTCCCATCCTCCCCGCTTGCTTGCGGCGTTCCCGGAGCGAAGGATGCCAGGAGGAAAGCAGGAGATGCTCCAGGCGAACCTTTCGGAGCGCAGGTGGCATCTCAAGGTTAAAGGAAGAAGAAAAAGAAGCCCGAAGCCAGACAAACGCGCCAGCGAGCCGAGTCCCGCTCCGGACGAGGGCTCGGAGCGAGGCGCAGCGGGCGCGTCCCGGGGAAGGCACCTGTCGGCAGGCGGCCCGTCCCGCACTCACCATCGTGGCTGCCGTACCCCCAGTGGTGGGACATGGTGCGCGGCCCCTCTCTGTCCGCGGAGCTGATCGCCAGCGCCGTAGCCCCGGCAGCGTTCTCAGGGGCTTTTATAGGCTCCCGGCAACTCCATGCCCGCGTCCGCGGCCGGAGAAAGGGGTGGGGAGCGCGGCTAGGGGCGGAGGGAAACTCCGCTGGGGGCGGAGAGAGAGCGGTTCCTTATAACCGCGCTCCGCCGCCGGTGCGGGGCCGTTGCGTGCTCGGCCGTAAGCACCGCCGGGGAGCGGCCCGCTCTGCCCGCTTTGCCCTGCCCTCTCCCCGCTCTGCACTGCGCACACCGGCGGGCGTTCCGCGGGGCGCCGTGACCTTGGGGAGCCGCCGGGGCATCGCGGCGGGGGCCGGTGGCGGGCGG
>JANHGL010001946.1:4161-22276 GCA_024611195.1 Ceyx melanurus
AAAAAAATTATTACATGACATTAAATGTAAAAAAAAAAAAAAAGGAAAAATCACAAGACTTTAACTTCTCAGATAAACAAAATACCTAAGTGAAATGAAAAATCAGTATTTTATTATGTTTTAGATTCTATGCTTGTGTTTTTAAAATTTTGTTACCATTAAGCTCTGAGCAATTTTTTAAAATATTTTTTTGGTCTATCAGAGAAATGAAAAATCTATTATTCACCAAGCTGCATCTCCTGTTCCTCCTTTCCCTTCTATTTTTGAATTGTCAATTTTCTCTTTGTCTGGCTGCCATCGACATTATATTGGCTCTACATGGTCTAGTCCAACCTCTCACACAATAGCAGTCACTGGTCTATAAACACTAACAAATTAATGCTATATTCAATGGAATGAAGCAGTGCGGTTAGAAAAAAGATTGAGGGCTAGCAATAGAGAAATTGCAGATGAATTTGCAATGGGATACAGCAGCAAAAGGAAGGGCATTGAAATCTTGGGCTGTGGTCAGAGAGACACTACATTATGGAGTAAAAAAAAAAAAGCCAATAATTTTCCTCTGTACAGCTTGGCTGTGACTGTACCTAGAATATTGTATTCAGTCCAGGACACCAGAGAGATAACAACAAATAAACATTCAGAATGAAGTACTGTAGCAGTTGATTTACTGGGGAAAGTTTAAATGAGCTACATAAAACAGCTGTGCTCCTCTGGGCAGCACAGGTCAGAAATCAGCTTAGCTGGGAACAAAGCATGCTCCAGGAGCGCTGCCCTGGGGACCTGGAAGTGAACCTACCTTCTAAGGAGGGTCAGAGCACTGCCAGGTGGCTTCTGCATCCTGCCTTTTCCTCCAACTATTCCCTAAGATCTTCTGAAACAAAATTTTCTGACAACCAAGCTACAAAAGCAAATTCCTCCTTTTCTGCTGGCAGAGTATTTATCCTCAGAACAAAAAAACTCCTGACCATCTGCCAGAGGTTAGTAATCTTTCCCTAGCTGCACAGACAGGATCTTTGAGGACAATTAAGTCCATTCCTTTGCTTGTCACAGCTTGAAGATGCAACTGCCACAGATGGGCTAGGTAAAAGGGCTATCTTATTTCTATTTCTATTTCCTGCTTTCACATCAGAATTTGACACAAGATAATCAAAGAATGGCCTACAACTAACAGGATTAATAATGGAATTAAATCAGGTGTTCAAGACCCAGACAAGATAAGGGTGCAGATATTCTTTGGTCTTTCTTTGGTACTATGGGAAGTTTGAAATACTAAAAATTTAAGCAAACAACCTGTGACAGTGTATGATATCTTGCTATCAGCTTATGTAGAACATTTTCTCTGAGAACAGCTACTTTACTCCCACCCAAGCCATACAGTGTACTTCTCCAAGCAACCTGCCCCCTAAAATATACATCACAGTTCACCAGAAAAAATAGCAGGCTACTGCCCTCACTCCAGAGAGCTTCTGAAGTGTTTTCTGTGACATATCTAAGGAAGAGAAACTTCTTTTGCAGATGATTCTAGAGAGCTGTAAATTGAGACTATGTATAGGAACTGAAATTTCCCAGTTGATTATATGATAATGGAATAGCATGGTTTTGTATAAGCTGAGTACTTCTGGTGCAGGGAGCACACTTCATATGAGGACAACTGCCTACATATAAGCAGTAAACCACATCCTTCTAAGGAGGTGTGAAGGAGGACATGGTCAGGCACTTATCAGAACTTCCACTCTTCATTGTTTCCAATACTACATGGTTTTAACTCTGTTAAGACTTTTTTCTCTACTTACTTTGCTGTGCATTGCCTCCCTGAATACATATTCTTGAGAAGCCAGTAGGTACCTTGTGAAGTACTGCAAGTGTGGTGCAGTAGAAGGCAAGCTCTGGACTTCAAAGTCTACAACCTCATTATTGCACCTCTAGGAAGAGCTCTCTGAGAAGCCTGATCATGGTCCTGTGATCTGCAGAATTACAGAAAAAAATAGCATTGAGCATTTAATTGGAACTAATCAACTTGAAAAAAGCTGTCTGGCACACAGGTGAAAGTCCTCAGAAGAGGTGTGTTGTGACAGCAGGGGATACTAACTTAAGTGCAACAGAAAGGAAATAAGACTTGTCATTTTATCAGGAGGGGATGTATGTAGGATGTTTTATCTGGAGAACCAGGAAAAGTCAAAGTCTAATATATATACACACCCAAAAGTTGTTTGGAGCTAAAAATTAATTGTACAGTAAAAAGTAGAAATTGCTAACTGGCTCAACTATCATTTAGGAATCTACAGTGAAATGTCTAATTTATTATACAAATTAGACCAAGGCAGAATAAGGTATTCTGTTTAATCATAAAGATTTGGAAGCATGGAAGTGTTGTATTTTTGAGGAAGACTGAATATTCTATTAAGTCAAATCTCCTCACTCAAATGAAGGTAATACACTAGAGTGAAGATAGTGAAAGAGGTCATGCTGTTTCATCAGGATTACTTTCATGTAGTTAGTCACTAACTCATTGGGGTTTTTATGAGAAAAATGGCTCAAGTTTCTCCTGCAGCTAACTCAGCTGCTACATGGTGTGAGAAGCAGCTAGTTAAATGACTTACATAAACCAAGAAAGGTCAGGATTTCTTGTCAATATTTTTGTCTTGGGGTAAGTATGTTTCCTTTTTCTTTGCTCCCAGAATATATTATCTATATATGCCCTTAGTGACATTAGCAATAAGTTGAAGAATTGCTTAATTTGCCTATTGGTCCACAAGTAGAGATCATTCTTATCTTCAGAGACAGGAAAAGTGACTGCTAGGAGGAAAAGCTGCAGTTTAGTTCAAATGTTAATCTCAAGAAACCTGAAGCATGTGTAGTATTATTCTCCTCAAGGAACTTCGTGTTAATTACAGAGTGGCCAAATTTGTGAGGATTATGTTAAAACTGCAGACCTCTAGTCAGCAAGATGCCTAAATGGCTCTACGTCCTAATGCCTTTCTCTTACTTGACCAGTGATTGCTTTCCCAACTCAATTATGCTGTGGGAAGGATGCAAAGATAATGTGATTCCTTTAACTTCTCAGGTCATCCTGACCTCCATTGCTTCACCAGAAATAGATGGAGCAAGAGAAATACCAGCCACTTGAGGCTTTTTTTCTTCCTATTCCAAGCAGTTTGAGAGGAAAAGTTACAGAGCAGATGAAACCAGAAAGAGAAACACTGCTTTGTCACTAGTAAGGCAGCCCTTGACTTCAGACTGTTAGGTTGCTTTTTGCCAGTTGGTGTGGTTTAACCTCTGCTGGCAACTAAACACCATGCAGCCACTGCTCCCTTCCCAGCAAGCCCCTTCCAACTGTGGCCTAGGAAGGAGAGTAGGGAGAAAAAAGGTGAGACTCTGGGGGTTGAGATAAGGACAGTTTAATGAGGCAACACAAAGAGAGAAAAAACATCATCAGTTATGATAATACTAATGAAAATGAACCCTAATGAACCCTATCCTAGCTGAACCCAGAAAACCAATGGATATCAGTGTGCAAGTACTGCATAATACCTGGGTATCGTTGTCTTTTAAAGACCTGGTGCAAACTTGTATAAAAAAGTCAAGGTATAATGTCTGTTGAGTTCACAGTCTTGTAATTAGGCTTTAAAACTTCTGGCTTCAAGTCATTATTTCAAAATCCAGATTCTCATCCAGGAGTTCTTTAATTTTAGAGATGCTTCTTTGAAATGTTCCTTATGGAAGTGTAATTTTTTAAATCAATTTTTTGGGATTCAAAAAGTAAGCAGTTGTTGATTACATGATTTATACATGCTCTCAATAGACTTACAGGGGTATAATGCATTATTTTACAGTGTTTATTGCTTATTATGGAAACTAAATGATAATAGTGGTTTCAATTATAAGCCTATTAGGCAGGTAATTGACAACACAAGTATACTATAAAGTTACACTCTGCTGGCTTCAATACAAGTGCTGTGTTGTGTTTTTAGGCAGGCAGTGCTGATAATCAGTGCATAAATAATTTCCTAATTAACTGAGCTTCTGTCAGAATCTCAGTTTCACTCAACAAGCAAGTTGGCCAAGAGTTCATTTGTCTCTTCCCCTTCCTCCTTAGTTGTATCATCTCCTGTGATGAGAAACTGTTCCTCTCAACAGGAGTCTTGCCCAGACCATGGCAACAGATACATACTGTCAGTAGTACTGTCAGCAATTACATCTCTTTCAAGTTCATAGCTGCAGAAGATCACTGAAAACAACAGTGTGACAATGCTTGAAAGTGGATCCCAATTCTTACTCTTGAGAGATACTTCTAAGGGAGCCATGGGTAGTCAGCTTAATTTCTCTCAGCAACTTCTCAGAACTGTTGCAAATGATGCCAAAGATGTCAAATGCCTTACAAGTTTTAACTCGTATTCCTAATGCATCAGAAAAGTCAATAGTGTCTTATAGGATTGTAGTGATGAGAGATCAAATCTCATTTGAAAAAATACACACCCAAAAAAAAAATCACAAAAAAAGGAAAAAAGTACCAGAAACAGAATCCAGGTGTTCTTTTCTTTGAAATAAGAAAAGGTGAAAAAACCCCACTATTGATCTGGGTGATTTTGCAGATAATTAGCAAGTCTGAAGTATGCCCCACAAAAAAAAAAAAAAAAAAAAAGTGGTTAAAAGTTGATCAGTAAGGAGTGACACATTCCTCCTTTTTGCCCACTGAGGTGCTGAGATGTCTGAACATGAATTCCTCTTTATATCAGTCAGAAGGCTGTACAAGTTTTACAAATGCTTTCATCTGTATGAAAGACTGAACACAAAAGAAAGGCAAGTGCTGTCCTCTTTGAAAACTTTTAATCAGGCACTGCATACAGACTATTAAGAAACTGCTCTACTTATCTCTGACACTTTCACTGTACTCTAGCTGAGGTGGAGACAATAAATAAGATGTTCATCTTTCTTAATTATTCTTAAACCTTTAGGCTTTCCTAGACAGCTACATGAGATAGAAGCTGAGTATGTGTTTACCAAAGAAATTCTTACAGGTTTTTACATCAAATCTCTGTTTACTCCTGACCAACTCAGAGTGACCTTGTGAGTTTTTGTTTGGAATCAAATTTCTAATCTCCCATGGTGCTATATCATAGATACACTTTGCATTCAGATGTTAGAACCATCTGCTGTGGAGTAGGAAATACTGTCATACCAGTTCAGAGGATTAGTAAATCATCATTTTTGTCTGGCTGCCAGTGATCTGGTTGCTTTCATGATCACAGATCACTGAAAATCAACATGTAGAATGTTCTGTGCCATTTCACTCCTTTTTACTATTTAAGCATACCCTTCAGCTTTTCTGAAAAGGGGAGATTCATGAAGAGTCTTGTTTACACAGTAACAATTTCCCTTTAATCTCTGAACATAAGCTGATTTATATGTAGCAGTTTGATCCATTTTGTTCAGAGAGATTCATAGATATTAGGGGTTGGAAGGGACCTAGAAGATCATCTAGTCCAACCCCCCTGCCTGAGCAGGATCACCTAGACCAAGTCAAGAGGTTCTATTAAGAGAAACAAGGATAAGAGATTTGTTTCGCCTTTGCCTTCAAAATGTTGTTCCTCTTTAGCAGCTCAAAGGAAGGAGGAAAAGGAAAGAAATACTACTTTGATATGGGCAGGGTCCAAAGAATATCAGAAGTAGTATTTGTTGGATAACTGGCACGGTAAAGAAGACAGAAGCCCCTTTGGTCCTTGCTCACCTATGAAAACCCAAATGATATCACTGATGGCAAACATCTGTCCTGACTGTATGGAAGTGAATCACAGTGCCTATTTTCCTAACCTCCAATACAACTCTTTTTGGCTTGGAGATAAGGACCTACTCGATCAATATCTATCTGCTCATCTCTAAGGGCCTCCCAAAGGGTGGAATTGTAAAGGGAGAGATGATATTATGCTTTTAATGCTGAAGAAAACAGGCATAACTTACAGGAGGTATTTATGATGGACAGATGATTGATAATTTTCTGCATAAGCCATATTTTAAAGTTATCTGTTTTCACTATTCAAGGTTTCTAGTTGCAGTCATCATTACTAATAAAGCAAAATAATGCGACACTATAAAATGCAAGTTTCCCTGCAATCACAGTTATCCTGCTGATCCTAACCCCACCAGTCCTGTTATGATGAATATTGGATTTCCTACTCTTAGCTAGACTGCCAAGAACCTGGTTTCAGCTTTTTCATGAAAAAATCCAGTTCCACTTATGAAGCCCACAACAAGATTTCAGTCTTTCGGGAGCTGTGTATACAAAATTCTGTAAATGTTTCTGACTAAGAAGTCCTTGAATGAGGAATTAATTTTCTCAGGTAATTTGAACAGTCCCAGAACACTGGAGTCCTTACTGTAAATAATTTTATTATTTATTATTTGTTCTTATTATATGCAGGTGATGAAATGGCAGCATAGCCTACTTTCCCAAAGCTGTTTAGTTAAGCTTAAACTTCAAGCTCCAAGCTTCAGATTTATAATTCAGTTTTATATTTAATTCTTAGCTGCTGGATTTTTTTTAATTTTTATTTTACTTCACAAGATTAGGTCCACAGCCCATTTTAGATATTTTTGTCTGGGAGAAAAAAAAAGTGATACCCATGAATGAGGGGAGATGATAGAACTAGACTGACAACTATATATAACAAAATAAGAGGTTTGGGCAGAAACACTTAGGAAATGAAAGGTGGTAATTTCATTCCATCTACTTAGAATGACAATGTTAGTGTTTATAGGAGTACTGAAATAAAGATTTCTACTCCTTCTAAATTAGGAAGTGTGCATGCATAAGAACAGAAATTAATAAAACCCAGAACAGAGAGGACAACGTGGTTCAAGGGAGTTTTGATTATTTCAGCATGTGGCCTAAAATGTGGCAGATTCAGCAAGATGCAGATTTGCATAATGTAATGAGACTGGAATCAAAGTATCAGGAAGACAGACCAAGTGCTAATTAACTAGACACTGCAGTACAAACATCAGTACGGCAGGACAGTACAATGCAGGAAAACATTCCAGGGACAAATGGATAGCAGTGGTAATTGCATTAGAAAAAACCCCAACTCTTGGCTAGAATACTCTGCAGCTATTGCTGCAAACTTTAGCAGACCATTCAAAAGGATTAATGTCAGCTTGAAGTTATTTCAAGCTTTGGGTTCCTGACAATAGCTAGAACTGGCAAAGAATTTGACCAGTCCTCTGAATGGAGCCAGCCCAAATCTATAGCTTAATGCCACAGCACTAAAATGGACAGCAATGAGTAAACCCTCTATCCTTTCTGGAAATGTCTTCTGTTTGTAGCTTGCCTTCTTTTTAATCTGTGTATTCAGGCCACTGACAATACTCCATAAAGGACTCTGTGCCCTCTTTTTTTTTTGGTGTTCCATTAGTGTACCAGGGCCCAAAGGAAGAGTTTGGGCCTCTTCCTTTATTCTGAGGACTGAGATTTGAGACTAGGATTATTGTCTTTTGTGTATAACATCACTAATCACCAAAAAAAATCTCTGGTTTTCCTGCCTTCAGGATTCTATAACCACAGATAAATTGATAAAAAGCTCTTTTAATATATTTTAAAAATAATTAATATTTAGCAGCCGGAATAAAATTTAAAAATGTATGTGTGTCTAATTTACATAAAGGTCTGCAATCCCCTATCAATAATTTAAGCACATGAGTTATCTTTAGAAAACTCCAGCAGTTATATTAAGATGGTCCTTTCTTTCTTTATAAGGATTAAGTGGTTAGTTGTAGATGTATGGATAGCTGTTAAAGGATTGGAGTAAATTCTGGAAGACTGCTATGTCCCCCATGTACCTTGCTCATTGAAAGGAGGAAGAGCAGAACACAAGCCTGAAGCTAGATGCAGAATCTTCTCTTGAACTCAAGCTGCAGTAGTTTATGATTTTAGTTCTGACATGCTGAATGAGATTTTAGTTCTACAGCCTGCCAGCTAAAGCATAACCATCACAGGATGCCAGGGTTTGGAAGGGACCATGTAGATCTTTGAGTCCAACCCCCCTGCCAGAGCAGGACCATAGACTATAATCTAATCCAGCACAGGTCACAAAGGAACACATCCAGGCAGGTATTGAAAAATCTTCAGAGTGGTGTAGTCTTCTGTTCTCAAGAGGAAACATTGTCCTCCCTTCAACAGCATGCTCAGAGGGAATAAAACTCACTTTTAAGCCTCAGGATGATGCCATTTTTCTGGGAAGAGCTCCAGGAGAACTTGAAGACACTTTTGCTTTCATTAGATAAGTGATTTTTCCATGAGTGTATTAGGTGAGCAGGAGAGGCTTCTGAATCCTGCTTAGCAGCTAGAAATAATGATGAGCTCATAGACATGTTACACTTTCCACCTACTGCCACCTGACAACAGAACTGTTCAAGCAGTTAAAAAAAAGTTATTTACAAATGAAATTCTAAAATCTGAAAATGGAAAATCATAGGTAATAGATGTGATGAAAACATTTTTACCATCTTATTGGACAAAAGGGAAAAAATTAGTCCCAAATAATTTATGCAGTAGGTGATAGGTTTATTAGTTGAGCAGGCTGGTCAGGATCTTTTGCTAGCTGTTGTGACCGACTACACTCCACATACCTGACTCCATGTGAGGATATTTATCATAATTTTCTATGGAATAACTTGCTTTATTGTGATTGGTTCTTACACATGGAGTTTATAAACCCTTTAAAGATCATTTAAAGGAGAACTAGATAGTTTCTCAGTGAGACAAGAGAATAAATTGAGCCTAGTCTGGAAGTTTTAACTAAGTCAAAAGTGAAAAGGACTGTTCTGTTTGATTATTAAAATATCCTAAAAATGAAAATGCCCAGATGCTTATGTTTCAAAAGTTTCCGAGCTGTGAAAACTGAAACAGTCTTCTGTCCATTATCTGTGGACTGGTTAGGTAACCAGGACCATAGGAAATAAAAAAATATTAAGCCATCGACTTAATCCTAGAATAATGTTTGTTAGAGATCCAGGTTCATCTGTAGGAAGACAAATAGGGAAACTGAGATGGAAAAAGCCCTAGAAGAAAATAATGTTCAGAGGGGAAGAGGTAGGGTAAGAGGACATCTTTTTCTCTCCCCTACATTCCTTTCAAGCTTATTGTTATAACTTGAGACACTGAGCCATCTCACCAGAATTAAATCTACTTACTTTGCACAATGTGATCCATTTCATCCCTAGTTGCTACCCCCAGGAAAATAGGGAAGGTCAGAGGTTTCTGTACGCCTGATAAAAATCAAAGCTAAGAAATCTGCTCTGCTGTTGATATCACTGGTGGGTTGGATTTGGAGTTTCTTCTTCCTCTTCTAATTTCACATCCATATTGCAATCAGAACATACATGTCCTTCCCTGTTGCTATTTCTCCTTAGTACTACCACATTGCAGGTACATTTTTCTCGGGAAGTTGCCAATGGCTTTTTCAGAGATGAAAGCTGGTGTGTAGGGAGTTTGTACAGTATCCACCTCTTTTAGATGGGTTCACCTACTTAACCAGAATGAACTGTGTCCCTGAACTATATCAGCAAGCATGAGGGAAAAACAAATGTCTTTTGAATACAGGGATGAAAGCATGTAATGGTCTTAAATTATTCTGAAAACTTCTCTAGGTTTAGCTTTCTACTTCAACTTAACAGGCCTTGCACTAGCTGGTAGGTGTCCTTCAGGTAGTAAACTATTGCCCACGGCCATGCATTATTGGTGGTATTTGTCACATATACACTTGAAGTCATCCCTGCAGATCTCAGGACTAATGCAATACTCAATCATGCAGGAAACACATATAGAAAATAGGAAATGGGAGCTGCCTCCTTAGGAAAAGCCTTGATATATCAGTGCATAGTTATTAACTTCATTTGTTAAGGAATATATCATGATCACAGTCACACTGTAGGGCTTGCAGCATCCACTGATATCCAAAGGAAACTCAATAAATAATTACTTTTAATTATAAGATACCCCAAAAAAATCCCAACTATATATTTGGATTTCATCCACAATTATTATTATTTTAATATTATCCAGTGAGAGAAAAAGAACATGAAAAATGTCTGTCAAATGACAGCTATAATCACCTCTAGATAAATAGGTATTTGTTGTCTGTTTTTTGGGGGGTGGTGGAATCTGTAACCTGTTTCTTACCTCTCCTTTGAATTATTTGAATTTTTAACATAAGATATCATGTAATAATTTTTGAAAATGTGTTGGTTTTTTTAAAATTTTTTGACTAAATTGTTTTGATTGATTAAGATTTGGGTTGGGATTTTTGTTGTTGCTTTGTTGTGGGTTTTTGTTACATTTATTGTCTGAAAGATTTAACTCATTATCACTCAATGTCACCAATTCAACCAGCCTAAACCTTCAATTGAAATATAAATATTTTCTAGAAAAACGATAACAAAAATTTCCACCTCAAAGAAACTCTTGGTCAAGAAAATTGCACAGTGTCAATTGGTTTGATCCCATATTTGTACAAAATATAGTTGCAATATTCCTCTTCCACTATCCAAGTAAATTCTACAGTCACATGGAAACAAATTTTTTAGGTTATATAGTATATTAGATTAACACCACAAAAACGCACAAATCCCATGAGAAAACTAGTCCCTTCTGCTAGAAGTTCATTCCAGTTTGCTCCTAGGCATTTCTCACTCAGCAAGAAGTTCAAGAAAAGTGTCTGTAAAGTTTGATTATTTTGAGATATAGCTGATAGGAGAATTCTGGCCTGTCAGGTTGTGGTGGGTTTTAAAATATTTTATGTATTTCAGTTCAGTGTTTTAAAAAAAACAAAAACAAAACCCAAAACAAGACAGACAGAGCACAAATGGTCAAGAGCCATCAGTCAAATTTTTAATATGTTAAGAATAATTATGTTCCTGAGCCATTAATCTTGTGACACGTACTCTATAAATACTTTAGGGAATAAGATGCAATATTATGATGGTAAAACCTGTGTCTGCTGAAGGGAAGAGTGCCACTAAAATGAAGGAAAACACTGTAAAGAAATGTAATTTTTATGAGGTAAAGTATAGCAGGTAAGCATAATGAAATGCGAATTTATATCCTTCACAGTACAGTCCTTGCTGCTACAGCAGGAACAAATCTTCTTCTGTCAATGGAGAAAAGCAAGTGTTGGACTCAGATGGTAATGAGTATGGCATCAGTGATGAACATACCTCTTTTGGAAGTGGTCTGATCAGCCAAGTGCCTCTGCATCAGGAGGTTCTTAGCTGGTCTCTCCCAAAGGATTACCCTGTTATGGTACTATGGTTTCTAGAGATGGAATTTCTTTCTGCTTCCCTGCAAGTTCAGACCTGCAGAGAGAGAGAAAAAGTGGGAAATAATGGATCAGCAGATTCCTGGTTTATAGGTGCTGGGAAACAGACACAAGGAAGTTTGAGAAGTTCTAGGGCACCCTAAGGCAGGCCAGTCAAGCTGGACAGACAGGGACAGATTTCTTGAAGGGTAAAGGGTACTGTGGATTCCATTACTCCAGCTCTCTTCTTCATCAGCATTGTGGTAGAACCAGCCCTGCTGGAGATGAAGGTTTCGTTTTTTAATGAATAGACCATCTGCCTAAAAATTAACTCTCCTATGATTTTGTGTTGAGGACCAGGCCATATACTTTGTGCATTTCACACCCAGACATTCAGATTTGGTAAGGCTAGATCATCTCATATCAGTGCTTTCTAAATGAAGTGTTCAGGCTCTTTCTTTCAAAATAGCATGTTCAATTTCATTTTTTTGAAATGTTTTTTGAAACGTTTCTGAAACGTTTCAGCAGTTTTTCAGTCTGGCAATGGACCAGCTCCCCTCATTATTCACTTGACTCCAGCCTTGTGCAAACACACTGGAATCACACAGAACAGGATCTAGGACATATTCTTACTAGCCACACAGAGATGGTTTCTGGGCATTTCAATCTCTTTGTTTCTTCAGTCTAGTGAGAACTTTTCTACTTTTATACCCTTCCTTAACAATGGGAGAGGGCAGTTGCTTCCAGTATGTGGTTAACAAGAGGAAAAAAATTGAAGCTCAGCTGTATTATGGAACAACAAGACTGTCTTTCCTCATCTCCTTCTTTTTATTAATTCTGTTGGCAACTTAAAATCTGCCAGATACAGCACTTGGGCAGTTTGGAACAAGATAAGAATGAAAAAATTAAAAATGGAGCCTTAGATAAGAATGAAACAATTAAAAATGGAGCCTTAGATATTTTTCAGTAGTTTGGGAGCATGCTTCATTTTAACCTGCAGAGGAATTCAAACAGAAAAACACAGCTGCTTTGGATTCCTGTCCATAGAAACCACATAAGCACAGCTTGCATAAACATAAAAGCTTTGCATACTAAAGAAATAGCCTGTTATTTGCCATAGAAATATTCTAATCTTACTCTTTCTTTTAAAAAATAATCTATTATAAAACCTCAGAGTTGCTCGTTCATGTTCTTGTTGGAATAATTTTCATACCTTTGACCAATGAATGACTGTAATTACTCTCCAGGACACAGATATGAGAACACCATCTGCAAGGTTTATTGCGTCTGGTCATCTACTAACTAATCCCAGAGGATCAACAACACATCAGTTTTTTTCCTCCCATGAGCCCAGAGGAACTTCTAACTACTTCTTTTCTAAATGCTATAAAATTATACATTGCTAGTATTAAAAAAAAATAAAAATATATATATATATGCCAGAACTTCATCAAAAGAGATCTCAAAGGCACACTCAATTCTTCAGGCCTGCAGGATGAATATATTTGTTGGGAGCAAATATCTAGATGTTGATGAAAAATGCAGTATTTTCCACACTAAGAGCACAAGGTAAAACCTCCAGTGACCACTGTTATTCTGCCCGAGGAATTAATTTCTTCCCAACTCTAGCTCTCAAGCTTGTTTTCACCATGCCAGTGTGAGCAAGTCACATTGGTCTGGCCATGAAAAAGCTTCTTTCTGTAAGTGCTTTTGAAAGCATCTACCCTTCTGCATTCATGTCAGAGAGAGGACAGTCCAGCCAATGCAGAAATGCAATACTGAGTAAGCTTTCTGGCATGAGAAGGTGCATGTACTGTATTCTTTGTAAAAGTGTGTGAGAGGTGTAAAAAGTGTGTTAGAGAAGATATAAATGACCCCAAGTAAATCCTAGATGGAAGAAAGAGAAGCCATCAGTATGAACATATTCCACCTTGCAAAGGTGTCAAGATGCTGACAAGTCCCCACAACATCCCACCAGTACTGAAGCCAGAATGAAACCACAGATTTCTACATCCTGATGTGCAGGAGAAGGGAAAACGGAAGCATAATAGGAAAAAGGGAGGATCTGGGAAGCGTGTGCATAACAGTTCTGACTATATTATTATTCTTCCTTTGTTGGCAATAGTTATATCTGGACTACTAATGATAACACTTTTAAGATTCAGTTACATTAACAACAAAAATTGCCACTCTATATATAAGGAGTGCTTTCCCTTTGCCCATAAAACAAGATTTTTTAGTGTAATGCTTCTCATAATACAGATCCTTTGTACTTTGAAGTCCTCTTTGGAAGAAGAAACATCTTGAAATACCTAAGTTTGTTCATTTTAATGTTATTTTCAGCCCAAGTACAAGACACATCTAAAAATCTCTAAAAAAATGTCTATTCCCTTACTAGAGTTAATCTAAATATTCCTCTACCAGTTCCTCTATCTACTATATCACAGTATCTAGTGAATATATTATATATATATATAAAATATATATTATATCACAGTAATGTAATAGTGTTTAAAATTGATCGTACTCCATGATGCTTAATAGTATATTTATTTTCAAGAAGGCTGTATGAAGCATTACATTTCCAATGTGAATTAAGGTGTTTAATAACATGCTGTTCATTATTTCTACTTTTATTCAAAAAGTATTAGGAAAAGTATTAGGATTCTTCACCACTTCAGATCTTTATATCATGCTGACACCCTTTTGACATGTATCGTTCTAGGCCAATGATAAGGTTTGATGCAAGAATCACCTGTTACTGTTCTTTGGGTTGTGCGATATGACATCAACAAGAACAGATTTAGATTCTATACTTCTACAGATCACTTACTGAACTTGCAACACTTGTAGAGGATGAACATTATGATGATGAAGGAAAATTGCTTGAAACTTGAAAAACAGTTGACAAAGTTAAAAAAAAAAAAGGGCAATTTAATGCCAGTACAAACAAAAGCTAATTAATATGAAATCCACTAGTGATACATTACAAATTCTTCCTCAGTGCAACTGAACCCCAGAGGACCTTAGCTGTTCCTTGCTACAAATGCCACATTTCTCAGCACAAACTGTAGCATCTCCATTTCAATCTCCTTTCTCTGCAAAAAGGCAAATGCCACAACCTGAGAGTGCAAGAAATTACTTCTACATGTTGCTGAGTTTTAATTTCACTTCAAGGACAAATAAAATAAAATAATGGTTTAACACCACATGGACACAGAATACTAGATGTGTTCCTAGAACTCTGGGATCCAGATGTATTCTGAATTAATTTATGTAACTGAAAAGCATGAAAACGAGCAAGGTGCCTCTGCAGATTGTGGGATGTGACACAAGCTGTGACATAAAAACTCACAAAGGTTTTCTTCCCTGTGACTTTTTTTTCTCCTTCCCAGGCATATGTGCTACTCTCATTGCCCTACAACTCCCCACCTAGGAACATTCTGATGGCTACATTTAGGAATGGACTACATGGGTAGATGCATCTGAGAAGAGGTCACCAGTATGGGGTGGCATCACAAGCTAAAGCAAAATGGAACTGTCCACACTTAATATTTTCAGGGTTGTTCTAAGATCAAACCTGCAGGTACTGAGTCACACCCTCTGATCCACTCTCAGTGTCTCTGAAGACAGTACTGTTGCAAATGATATACCGTCCATTTGAGGAACTACTACATTTTGGCACTGAGTGAGACAGAAGGACACAGCAGAGAAGAAGTGGAGCACTTGAAGAACACTTCATCTTGGAGAGCCAGAAAAGACAAAAACTTTCTTTCAAAAATTCATGTAATATCTCCTTCTTTGTCAGGAGCAGAGAGTTACAGAAGACTGTCAAGAGAACGAAGTTAGGCAGGAGCTTGAATATAAATTTGATTGTTGTCTAGATGTAAATTAAGCTATAAACTCACCTAGTCAGAGAAATGAGTTGAGGGAAATGTTGGCATTACCAGACTGGAAAGGAAAACTGACATCCCTTGCATGTATGTCATGTTTCAGCTAAGTAGCTCACTGTTAATAGTCAAAGCTGTAAAGAAGTAGGTATCTAGCTTGCCAGTAATAAATGACAAATGTGGCTGCTTCACACTGGTGTGTCATTTCATTTGGGTTTAGCATTCAAAATTTCAAATCCTGTTTCCATCCTCCCTGACTCCCAGAGCCACTAGAAATAGTGTGTTTCTTCTGCTGCACATGTAAAACTTAACCAGTGGTACAATAAAAGGCAAACCCTTAAGTTCTACATACTGGTGGCTTGTAGATATTTCCTTGAGATCTTTTCTCTCAGAAATCAATGCCTGCCTCAGAGACAAATAAATCATCTGCATAGACAGTGATCACCTATTGTGGGAAGGAAGAAGACTTTAGAGATCTTCAGACTTTTACCTTGTCTTGGTCACTATTACAGCTGCGATCAAAAGCTCTGTTGGTTTTAAAGTACTGTTGGAGAAACAGGTACACCTCCTACATATATTGATTTGTTCCATTTTAACTACCTAAACCTTTGCATTTCAGGCTGAGAAATTCTTCATAAACAAATCTCAAAAGTTTTCAAGTGCTTGCGCACACATAATAAATTAGCAAAGCTCCACACAAGAATAGGTCCCAAAAAAGGGGGAAAGAAAGGGACAGGGATACAAGACACCTTGAAGGGAACTGTGTATTACTAATAACACCAGATTTAGGGGAAATTATATTATATTATATTTAAAAAGCTCCCTGAACAGAACATGCAGTTCAGAGGAAGACTGAGTTCCAATATTATTTATGATCAGCCCCCTCCACAAACGTACTGTATCAGCACATGCATATGTGCAAGTCTACCATTTATGAAGGCATTCTCCTTCATTCAACACAGCAGAATGCTGCTCAGGAAGAATATTTTGAGCATTTTCAGCAATTAATGAAAAAAATTTTTTATCATCTGACAAAAAGTCATATAAATACAGTGAGACAACCCAAAAAAAATGTCTTTGAAGGAAAAAGATTGATAATTTAGAGGAGGAAATATATAGTAATAGTATCCAAAAAAACTATTGGGGAAAAAAGAAGGAAAAGTTTGTTCTCCATGTTAAAGGCTGACATATCAACCGAGTAAGAGAGATTATGGTTACCTATAGAGATGATCTTTATAACAAAAAGGAAGATGAAGGATTGAGATGGACATCCTTGGAAAGTGACAAGGGTGATACTTAGGGCAGATTGCACAACTCTTTGGTAGGATTAACACTAACACAGATGGATTAATTAAATGAGCACTTGAAATTCTTCCAAACCATGTACCTTGAAGTAGTCATTGATGTGAGCAACATTTTCTTACCTTCAACACTGCAACTGAGAGTAACTCAACAGAAGACACCAATATTTTTCTCTGTATCTTCCTCCTTCATGAGATCTCTCCCTCGCACAAATGAATTTAGTATTAATGCCTCAAAAAGGTGCATCTCTGTTAATGGGGTACAACAGAACACAACTGATGCTGTTCAACTGAAGCTGATCCACAGATCACAGGGAAATTGATCCTCCCAGGTGTGCACAGGACTCTTTCTTACCTCTTTGTTCAAATGACAGTGTTAACTGAGATGATAAAAATTTAGGATTATTTGTCCAGAAGAACTTTTGCCATTCCCTAATGTTGTCCAAACAATCACACTTCAGAAACATGACCTAGCACACTCAGTATTTTCTGTACTTTGTTGGCTTTTCTCCAGAAAGTTTAAACAGACCATAATGATGGCAGGAGTCTCTGAGGACCTCATGGACATATACAATGGCATGTACTGTGCAAATACTAGAGCTAGAAATAACCCATGCCATACAACTGTTTAACATTGCTTGGTGATACAGACTTTGGTCCAAAGTAGTACGGGGCACTTGCACAAAACTGTCTCTGAAATATTCCGTTCTGTTTAAGCAGAAGGCTAATTAGTCCCACTTTCTTAAGCTAGTCTCCTGTGCCACTGTTACCCTTAGATCATTTCTCATTGCCTGAAGCATACATGGCCTAATTCAGGTAAAATAATATTATTTCAAAGGAGAAAGGGCTAATGTAAAGCCTTTTAATATCTGTTCATTTCAGTGAACCTTGTGTCCTAATAGCAGTAACAGAAATCCAGCTGAGGGGAGATTTGAAGAAGGAATAATTAAAATGCAAAAAGGATGCACTTTTTATAAGAATCATTTAGATTTGTATGTGAATATTGTTCTAAACCCTTAGGAGAAAGATTTGTGAAATCTATATGAAAGCAGAATACTTCTGAATATCTCCAGGAGACTGGTAGAGGAAGGGATTCATTAGATGGGATCTCACTGTAGGAAAATAATGAAAAACCTGAAAACATGTCAACACAAGTCTGGTTGTGTACCTATAACTTCTTGCCACTCAACCATAAACTGAGCACAGAGCATATGAATTTACTGGAGAGATTTTTTCTAAGTAGGAATTACTACAACATGATCTGGGGGAGTAAGATTGAACAGTAGATAGCCACAATGTAGTATAAGTCTGATAGTGCAACCTTGTCTCAGATAAAAAGCAGTCTTTATGGATTTTTTAAGACTATTGTAGCATTAAAAATATTGCTGTATCTACATCTAAAATGTTTGAAAACCCACAACTGTTTGTTTAAACACTTCTGTATTATTAAAGCCTGTGAACTCATCAATATCTATAAATATGTTAAAGGTGAGTGTAGGGAAGATGTAGCCAGACTCTTCGCAATGTCATCCAATGACAGGACAAGAGGCAACAGAAGTAAGTTGGAGCACAAGAGGTTTAGGGTCAACACAAGGAAAAACTTTTTCTCAGTGAGGGTGACAGAGCTCTGGAACAG
>JANHGL010001946.1:31080-47374 GCA_024611195.1 Ceyx melanurus
AAGATGAAACAGATCACTGAGATATCCTACCATGAGGAAAGTCCTTCTGAAAACAAGCATCCAACTTATATTTGCAGAGCTGGGAACTGAAAAATCTAGACACAGAAGTCAAATATAAATATGAGCTTCTTATGTAAATTTCTTAATTCTGTTCTTTCAGAAAGTCATGATGTACTCAAAAGATTCTGCTGAAATATTAAGTTCCTTCCACTCTAAAGAGATGGCTGCATTTCACAGGTGAGTGAAACTATCACTACATGCAATATCTGTAGAGCACTTTTTGAACTTCTATAAGCTTTATTATTAGTGATTCAATCTGTGTAAGAGGAAAAAGGGCATCCAAATGGCACTTAAGATGGAATAAGGAGCCCTTCATAAAGCTATTAAGAAATTAATAATTACAGGAAGGCAGATGTAATTACATTCAGAAGATCAATGTAACTTTTAATGAAGAAGAATTTCAAGACCCTAAATACAAATTGAGATAAGAAACTTCTGAAGTTTTCCCTCCCTCTCTTGGTAAATGTGGCTATGCAACAAAGGAATGCCTATGTTGTTACACAAAAAAAAAAAAGTGATTCTACTGAAACCTTTGAAGAAGCTGGTTTGAACTGCAAAATGATGTCTTCTTTCATATGTGATTACACTTGATGTTTGCAAATGGTCCTACTAAGAAAATATTTAGTTTGCTCACTGAAAATAGAGCAGATTATATGAAAAGCTGCTACTGTTCAAAACAGTTTCTGTTTTTCAGCAGAGATGAAAAATCTTCAAGGCTTCGTAAGACTTTAGGAATTGTAAAAAAAAAATCCTTCTCTTCCACCCTGCAGAAAACTATGTAATGGCAGAGAAGGTCCCTTACCTGTGTTTGAAACTAAGAAACAATGACAGACACTTGCCTGTTGAATGTCTGTGATAGGGTTGTAGCTCAGACAGGAATAGGAGGGAGCATGTCCTTGCTCTTTTGTTCTCTTTCATTCATATCCCCTAGGATTAGCTGGGCAAGCAAGACACCATTGAAAGAGCAGTTCTATTGAGGAGGAACTTTACCTCCTGTCTGCTATGGACCAAGTATACAAACTGGAACAACAATAATAGCTGACTCTTGTATATAGTGAGGAATTCTATGGAAACATAAGCACAGAGGAAATGTGTAGCAAGGCCACACATCATTTAAAATAAGCCTACAAAACCCAACTGCTCCACATACATCCAGTGATGAAGCAGATGCCCTTCACACAGGCAATATGCAATGCAGCAAACTGTGTTTCATCAAAGTAGCAAAGAAAATAAAAAAGTCTCCAACCAAACCAAACAAACCCTGAGCATCATAACAGAGGGAACAAGCTATTGCTAAAATCCTAGGAGCTAAAGAAACTGCTAAAAATGGTGATACATGGAAAGAATGTAAATGTCAGCTACAGAAAAAAGGCAAACACAGAAATATGTTTTTACCAATGAACTCTGGAAATTATTTCTTCTTCTTCTCTCCACCTCTTCAGCATTCCAGTACATCTCTTCATTATCCTTTATTTACAAATGTCTGCAAATCCCATACGTTTTCAACTCATCAGGAGAAAGAACAGATAATGCTATACTTGCAACATGTCTCTAGTAGGTACAAAATGTAATTAAAAACAGTGCTTTGTCTGATCAATGAGGGAGTTGGAAAAAAAATAAATGTCTTTGCACAAAACAGACATTGATGAACAACTGCAGCTAAAACATGGCAAAACATACTGTAATGTTAAATTCTTTACTCACTGAGAAGTGAGGGATCTAGCTCTGCTCCATCTTTACACCTGTTACAGCTCAGCAAGCTTTGCAGGAAGCATGTCAGGTTATACCAGCCAAAGACCTAGCTTACAGTGGAGCACATTTGAAGGAATTTCATGGTCAATATATGTCTGAAGTTTGTTTCTAGAACTTACCACAGAAGTTAATTTGTTGTGATGGCAAGAAAAAAACCCTCCTCCAAAGAGAAAGAAAATCCTCAGTTATGAAATTACTGGCCTCAGCAGTACTTTTTGAGAAAGCAGGGAAAAGGACAACCTCTCAGAGGCTTGGAAGATTAGTGGGGATTTATTAGGAAAGGCATTGTGGACAACAACTTGTGTCAGTAAGTTGAAGACCTGGATGATCTGATGCAATAGGACAGAAGAGAGGAGAATCTGAAACAGAAAATAAGAGGAGAATCTGAAACAGAAAATAAATATTTACCAACAACAGAAGAGAATCTTAGAATAATTTAGTTTGGAAAAGACCCTTAAGATCATCGGCTGCAACCATAACCTTAACACTGTCGAGTCCACCACTAAACCATTTATTATGTATTTCAGGCAAGGCCACTTTATTCTTATCTGTGAAGCCATAATAAAACATTGGCCTGTAGTGCGTGAAACCATTTTGAGAAGCATTTGAGCCTGTTAGAGATGAAGTCCTAAGAGCTCAGTTTCTCCTCTAATTTATGCTACTGAAACAGGATTTAAATGAATGACTGGTGGTGAAATGAATGGGCAATTGTGCTCTTCCTTTCTACTATTACAAAAGATGACTCTTTGCTACTCGTAACACCTTCATGTACTGGATAAGACACCCTACTGACAAGTATTACATGTACATGCCTAAAAATGTTATATAGATTAAGGAGCTGGAACTTCTTTGCCTATGAAGATTTTTATTTTTTTTTTCATATCAGAAATTAGTATCTTTGCCTTTTCCCTCCATCATATTTCTCAGGACCACCAAAGATTTACCTTATTTCTAAAGCAGTAATATATTAGTCTACACAACAGGGTTTAAACATACCCATCATATGGATGATAAGCAAATTTTGTTTCCTCATCACCCAGAACATCATTTTCCCCACACCACCTTTCTCCCTCTTCCTCTATCACCCCTCCTCCTGCTCCACACAGTACATCCAAATGAGCACTTTGACAACAAAATATTGATTAGTCAACCCAGATCCTGTGGCTTCATAACACCTTCTTATTACTTACTACTGAGTCATGAAGCAAAAGATGGGTGATCTTGAAGGAGAGACAATGGTACAACATATTTTCATCAGGTGCTGGAAGAAATGTTACAACCAGCTTTATAAAAAAATCAATTAGAAGAAGCAAGTTTGTATTAACTCCTATAGATGTCATAATGCTTTTCTGTTCTAGCTCTTTCCTCTGAAAGATTGTTAACTAATCACAACATTATATTAGTTCTGTTAAAACAGTAGGCGATCAGTTTTGTTTTAATGTCTGGGGAAAGAAATTTAAGGATTCCCAGATGTTTCATGGAAATTGCTAAAAAAAAGATTCAATTGAGAAGCAATTCTGTCACTATCTAAATTAGTTACTTAAGTATTTCTATTACACTCCTATCCTAGCTGGGCTTTTCTATACCATGAGGCATTTCCTATTTGTTCAGTAGAAAACGTGAATAGACTCAAACAGATGAGGTTTCACCTGTTTGTGTCTCAAAGGCAGGGCTATACCAAATTAATATTTGGTATATTCCATTTTGATTTCAGTTCTATATATCTGAGGAAAATACATTGTCATAAAATGAATTTAACAGCTCTGATTTTAATGCCAGTGAATGCTAGGAAGGGTGTATGAGACCTTCTGTTGGAGATTATCAGGTGCCTCCACAGAGTAGTACCAGATGCTGATCTAATGCTATGGTAGACATTTTTGTTTCTTGATGCTGAACCATTACCATTATATCCACTTTAATATCAGGAACACCTAAAACTATTTTATTTTTTTTTATTTTTTTTTTTAATTATTTGTATGTATGCAAAAGAGTGGGGTTATAAAAAGTAAAGTATCTGTACATAGCTGATAAATGCATAAGTAGAAATGTTTGAAAATGACAAAATAGTTTTACCAAATAAAATTAACATTCTTATATTCCCAAATCTTGACATGTCATTTAAATTTGCTGTTCCAACAAGATGACCTTTTGAGGCAGTTTGACATTTAACTGCCTTCCTTTTTTTCAAAACTCTATCAGCTTGGAGTGGTAACCTGATTTTCTGATGCTACCATTTTTCTCAATGAGTCAGGAACCATCTGGAAGAAAATCCATGTTTTGATGCTTGAGAGATAATTTCTTGTGCATGGATTTATGTCACATATTTATGTTAACATTATCAGACTTATTAGTTACTTTACATAAAGTTCAGGTTCCAGAAGTTCATAGGGAATATTGCTGAGTAATTGCACCTATAACCTCTTTGTGTCAGTCAACAATTATTTTCCTCTAGCTTCATATTCATTGTGATGATAAAGAGAGTTAATGAGAAAATAAAGCTGAAGCTGCATCCTCTGTGCAGATAGCACATATTTGAAGGCTTAGATCCTCTCACATGAGGTGCTTATTGCTTTACTCATTTAGTCTATGGTCTGTGTCATGTCATCAATCTAAAGTGAAAGATCTTCATTGTAGGAGTTATTTGAACTGCTTGGAAAAGGGCAGTCTTATGGTAAAGCAAAGACATATTTTTTCCTATTTTCCATTTCACAAATTCTTGACAGAACAACAAATTCAAATCCACTTGTTGGAAGATGTTTTCAAAAGCTGTGTGGTAGAATAAGAGACTTCACAGACCGCAAAGTTGATGGAAAGAGTAGTCAGGCTGACTTCCAAGGACCACTTCATAAACCTGAGGTCAAGATCTGGAGAGCAGGTTAGATGCATGGTTTAGGAAAACAATGAGAGAAACTTCATGCAATAACTTGACCCAACATATTTTGCAAAGTGATGAACAGCTGAATTCAAACTTCCAACATCTAGCAACTGGCACAGAAACTATGTGATAGATAAGTGTTGACTGCTGCCCATGCTATCTTTCTACTAGACTTCATCACCCTCTTAGCTGAGGCAGCAAAATGAACGATGTGTCCATCTCTGAGACACTGCAATTCAAAGCTTACTGTATTCCCCTCAAGATCCATCCAGAGAAGTGCCTAATTCTGTGGAGGTTACATCCATCCCTGCAATGGACAGCACAGGGTTTACAGGGCCAGCTCAAGTTTTCTCAGCAAAATAAAGTGTTACCCTTGTGCCGAAAACTAATGCCAGCCCCCTCCTGTCCTGGGAAGCAGAAAGGAAGGAGGAAGAAGGAAGGCAGAGATGGAGGCTTGGAGTTAGAGACACAGAGGGCTATGTTGCCTCCTTTTGCATCTCTCCTGAGAGCTGGCTAAGTGAGATAGTTAAGATGACACTTTCAGCACAAACATAGGTCTGTGTGCCCCAGTCCTGCCCAACAGTGAGCAGAGATTTCTGGAGATGTGCACAGCAGAGCTAACATCTTCTCAGTAGCCCATCCTAATGCCTGAGGAGCCCCTCCTGCTGTGCAGCTACCAGGTCCTGCATGCTATGTTTTTAGGGCACTTCACACCAGAGGTAGCTTTAAAGTAGCAACCAAATAATGTAAGAGTGGTAACTACAGCAGCAGAGACCAGATAGCAACATCTTAGCTTTCTTCTGAGTTCCTTTAAATTGTGTGGGGTTGCAGCTGGCAGGACCACCACAACACTTTCCTGATGAGGCTGCAGAACAGGCAGAGGAAGAGAAGGAATTTAGCCCATTTGGTTACAAGATATAAATGCATAAGCTTTCTGCTTGTTCAAGGTGGAGGCACATAAGTTCCTTGGCAAACCATGGCTTTTGGGGGAGTTTTGAAACTCTTGATTCTCTCTCCTAAGTCATAGACTAAGACTTCACCATTCCCATTTCCTACTAATTATTACTATTTTCTATGTAGTGATGTCTAGTGCTTAGTACAACTGGTCCTAAGTTCAGTAAGGAGCTTTATGCACCGCCCCTAATACAAACTATGTCAACAATACTAGTGATGAATCCACAGCGCAGAAAGCAGAGGTATCCAGCTAAATAATAATAAATTCGGTAAACCTAAACCTGGATGATCTACTGTGCATTGTTACAGTGCCTGCCTGTCATGAAAAGCAAATATGAAAAAGTACTTAGTAAACACCCCCCTCCTAAAAAAAACCCAAAACAAAAAAAGATAAATCAAGCTGTTATATGAGGAGATTGCTCCTCCTTTCTGCCTCCCCCACCCACTGCTGTTAACAGCAGAGAGAATAGGTATGAATTCAAACTAAGTCTGCCTTGTGGGTATGCAAAAGACAATCCAATGAATAATGCTGTGGGAGTGATTTGTAGTTTCCTCCAACGCCTGAGCTGATTTGTTATGAATAGAACACAGCCTGCTGCTCTGTTGAAAGCCAAATCTATGACTGATTTTCTTTTAATGTGTTTATGTTAAAGAATGATCCTGCATTTGATTGTGTGACTGATCACTCTAACACATACAGCTGATATTCTACCAGTGCAATCACAGTTCTACACATACTGACAAAAGAAAAGAATAAAAAAAAAGGAACCATGTGTTAACTGACTGCCTTATTTTCTCATTTCACTTGTGCAAAGGTCATGTGATTCAAATTCTTTAAAGACACATCAGTTGAAAAGAAGCATTTTAGCTAATAATTTTAAGACTATATTTGAAGTGTAATTTAAAAGTATGTCATGTGTGGACTTTGACTAAAGTAAGACTTACTGAAAAGCTAAAAACTGGTAAAAATGTCTGGCATTACATAATTTAATTTTGAATTTTCTTCTTACTTAATGAGGTTGAAAAGGCTTGCAATTTTCTTTGAGTAACTAGATATAATCAAGATCAAGTTTTATGTTTCAGAGCAGAAGCTTACTGTCCCTGTAGGACTGGGGATATTGAATCCTGACATAAGTCACACGTTTGGATTCAGAGTGCTTAAATACAGTCTTATATCTAAGGATTTGAATGGAAATTATTTAGCACAAGAGTGAAAATAAACATATTGTCCTTATCTCTGCTCACCTGGTCCTGTAGGTGGCCATTTTATTATCTAAACAATGGTTCTATGCATATAGTTCAGTGGTCAGGGATAAAAACCAGAAGGTGGTTCAATGCACAGGTAGGGTTTTCTTCTCAAGGGTCTGGCCCAGAAAGGAGGAATGCTGCTGAGTTCCCATTCTGCAGAGAACATCTAAGTTATTTTATAATTGTGTGTCCTCTTCAGAATGGAATAAAACCCACTGGAAGAAGCTTGTGCTTTCAGACATCTGTGAGAAATTAAATGAGATGAGTCATGTAAGGAGGGCTGACCCCTTATGATGGCTGGAAAGGAAGAAAGTCTTATAGAGATGAAAATGGCAATGGGCAGAGAAAGCATTACCTTGTAATGCACTTCCTTGTACACCTGTTTTGGTCCTGTTTGCTGCATCACTATTACCTGAATGAACTATCCAGCATGTTCACAAGTTACTTCACCTAGCTGATGATCATTTGTATGGACTACTCCAGTATCCATCATTTGAGATTAAGCCAGTATCTGATCTGACAGTGTTATTTTAATTATGTTGCTTCTAATTTTTAAGGAGGGATGACAACATCACTGGTGGAAGCATGACATGAGCATGGCACACAGCCAGCCAGTGAACTGTGCTTTTGCAACAAATCTAGGAGCAGTGGCATGTTAGCAGTGGTCAGTTATACTGACCTATCTAAAAAGACTCTAAATGTAATTTTCTAGAGATGTGTTTATACCAACAAAAGATGTGAGGCTAAACATTTAAATTACATCTAAATTCGCTAACAGCAAATTACCACTGCCGCAACTATTGCTGACAATATCGAGAGATGATTTTATACAGCACATCACATTGCCTTTGGCTATGAGCTCAGATTGTTCATTTGTTTAGACAAATATATATTATTAATTTCAAAGGCATTTGGTAATCCAAATATTTTTTGATGTTCCAATCCATAGATGACTTTATAGGAGATAAGGCAAGAATTGAATGTGACTGTTTTTCACATATCATCAGGCAGCCATTTGTCTTTTGAGCAGTGAAATGGTTAATTGGTGATAAGAGGGTCAAATGTGACACAAAAGATGCAATCAATAGTTGCTAATTTTTTTAAAGGGGAAAAATCCTTTGGCATTAATCCCCATGATTCATAAGAAATAGAGGCAGGCTTGCAAAGTTTAAATGATTGAAAATGATGCCTGTGGCCTTCTGCAAAAATCTGATTACAGCTCAAATGATCGATGGGTTGCCATTAACAGAAGGGGGAAAAAAAGTTCAGAAACTGAACCAAGTAAATCAAGAAAGACCTTTTGAGTTTACAATGAACACT
This sequence comes from Ceyx melanurus, assembly GCA_024611195.1. Taxonomy (NCBI): domain Eukaryota; kingdom Metazoa; phylum Chordata; class Aves; order Coraciiformes; family Alcedinidae; genus Ceyx; species Ceyx melanurus. The sequence continues at coordinate 39,290 of JANHGL010001946.1, forward strand.
TCAACATGATTCAAAAAGTGTTTTAACCAAGATTTCATTTTCTGTAAATATATGTTGCCTTCAGAATATAAACTATCCATTTCCATTACTCTCTTTTGAGCCAGGCTTTCATTTGGCATAAAAAGATGCCCAACTTTCCCTGCCAGCTTTTCAAGGCTTCTTTTGATTTACTTCAATGACATTGGAGGACTTCAGCTTCTCCATCTGAGGTCTGGCAGAAACTCTCCTCTTTTCAGTGATAGGTCAGATGCAAGGGGTCAGATGCAAGAAACTTTGAAGCTTTCATTGTGCATTTGCTGATTTCTTTATTTTTATTAATATGTGAAACCATTCTTTTTTTTTAAACACGTAAACTTGTTTCAGGTTCATGACAATATGCTATGAATTTCTGTCATGACTGGCAAACTCACTCCACTGCAAAATAAAAAGTGAATAAAATATTTTTTTCCAACATTATAAACAGTGAAGTAACAGGTGTGATTGGCCCACTGACTCAACTGAAAGCTGCTTTCATGTTAGAATAATATTTAGTAATTTCTATAAATCAGAAAATTAATATTATTAAAATATTTTATTTTTCTTAGAATGTATCATGTCTAAAAAAATTAATTTTGATTCAAAATATACTAGTTTTGTTTGACAAGAAAAATATTGTTTTCGTATACTGAGAGAAGAGGAACTTCCTGCCAATCACATTACCCAAGAGAGAAACTGTCTCAGGAAAAATTGCAGCTCATCTATGAATGTTTGTCCTAGCCTCAAATCAAGATCCAGATGTACCATTTTGTAATTTTCCTGTAACATCAGTATCTCATGCCTTTTCTTTCAAGAGCTCTGAACCACATTCTCAGCTCTGACATATACTACCTCTTCAAACCCAGGAATATCCTGGTCTCTTTTTTTTTTCTTTTTTTTTTTTTTTTTTAATTTAGAAGAAATTATCTTTCATTTACAAACAATATCTTCTGACTTATACCAAATGCCAATTCCTTGTAATTTTTCATATGAGATCAGAAAACTTCCTACAACATCGTCTATTTGCTGATGACCAGAACAGCTCTCAAGTGATTTTTTTAGTGTTCTTTAGCCTACTGCGAAAGCCTAGATAATGCTGTTGCCATCTTTACCATGCAATATGCTGTCCATACAGCAAGAAAAACTTGAAAGCTCATGTATCATTAAAGTAATATTTGAGAATTTTTAAATTTAACCAAATCATGTAAAGCAAGCAGAAGAGCAACAGACAACCTCTTCATTTACTAGGCCTCCTAGAGAGTTCTGTGAAAAATGAATTACATGTAAGTTGATTTCAGTTTGGTTTTATTGGCACAGTGTAATGTATTTTTTTGTTAATTAAGAAATAGAACATAACCTTACATTATTTGGGGAACAGGATTATGAAGATGTGATTTTATGTTAGAATGTTGTGTAAATAGACTCAGTCCCAGATTGTTAGAACAGTGAGCATTTTGATAAGCTACCTGGATTGACTGACTTTAACAGTATAACCTTCATAATTATTGCTGAATAGATTACAACATAACTGAACACACTATAGATCAGAAGGAATGACAGCATACAGCAGTGCACATTAACATAAAGGTTTGAGACTGATGCAGAAAATAGATGAATAAAATTGAACATTTAAGCAGCATTGTTTGTAACTCCATATGCAAAACCTTGTGATATTCTCATGCACAAAAAAAAAAAATAGACACACAAAAAAAAAAACCAAACCCAAAGAAACAAACCAACAATACGGGTTTATGGGCAGAAAAAGAACAACAGTTCAGAGAGTTGAAAGGCTATAGTGATATTCAACCCCCCCCTACCCCCCTGCTTTGCACATTCACAGCACATTGTAAATCCCCTCTCTTTCCTGAAGTGGAGCATCCCAAGCGGATGCTTTTAAGCAGCTCCTCCTCATGCTGATGAAGGCCCAGGCCCCATAAAGCAGCAAAAACAAATTCCGTTGAGACTCCTTCCCTCTCTCCTCCCTGTACTTTATGGCTGGATCATCCTTTGCTACATTGCTGATGAGTATCCAAAGCACAGTTTGAAACAATTTGTTCTCCTGGTCTTGTAGAAGAGCCTGTGGGGATGGGAACTATCCTTGCTGTGAGATGGCTTCTCCGGCAAGAAAGCCACCAGAGGGAGCGATGCCATCAGAGCTACCCTTTGAATAAATCTATTTAGGATTGCTGGAGCAGTTTGGTGTCAGCTCACTGGAAGATAAGTACTGCTTGTTGAGTGCTATTTTTAATTAAGCAAAGATAGCACTCCAGTAATCATGGGATTGATGATGCAGCAACTTGCCAGCTTCATTATAACTGAAAATATATTCCTAGGTCTGTCTTGGATTGCTCTTCAAGCACCTGTGTAATGGCATCATTCCCCCTCAGTTCCAAGGATACAGATTCACTTTGGTTTGGAAACACAGAATCATTTAGGTAAGAAGTTGTAGCAGAGTCAGGACCATTACCTAAACATGCAGGATTCTCAAGTTTTCTGGCTTATCACCATAGTCTTTTGTGACAATGTACAGGGTAAAATAAAGAGCCCCAAAGCAACTAATTGAGGGTTTCCTGTTCTTTCCATGCTGGTCTAGTACATCACACAGAGCTTGGACATAGAAAACTAACTAGTAGTTGTCTATGGGATTCCTTGATTAAGATGATACCACTGCCAGGTCATTATTACCCTGCCTCCAAAGAATTTAACTGGAAAAGACAGTCTTGAAATGGTGAATTGGTGCAGTTCCTTTCAGCTTTTTCCACACTGGTTCACACAAACAAACTCAGGAAGACACTCTGGAACAGCCTCACAGGAACTAGTCAGTCTAAAAATCCAGCCTCCAGAGGACATGCTTAGAGCAACAGCTGGATCACACAAATCCAAACCCATCAGTGCAAGGTAACATCCTAGGAACTCCTCTCTGTGGTGGCTATGTTAGCTAGGCAGTAATGGAAACAGAAATGAGGCATGTAATCCTCACAGATTTCCTGGATATGTCTTCTTCAGCACCATATATATACTTTGGTTGCAGTTGTTTAAGTTCAGAGAAAAGATCACCTGGTAGTACATCTAGCCAAGTTCCAGTGGTTATAGATAACACCTGTGGACCAATTCCATATTTAAAGATTCCCACATTATGGGATGTATACTCCAGAACAGCATTGATCCAACGTTTAGGAAAAAAAAAAAAAAAGTCTATCATTATGGTTAGTTTAGACTGGCTTGTTCTTGGGCCAGTATCCTCTTTCCTATAAAATTCAATATAGGACATCATCCTATGGGGGTGGTTGAACTCGATGATCTCCAAGGTCCCTTTCAACCCCTAATACTCTGTGATACTGTGATCCCTTGAAGTTTTTTTGTTGATGAAAAAATAATATTTCTGATCCAGTCTACTAAAACATTAATGTTCTTTGTTGAATACACAATTGATTTTAGCTCTTTGAACCCAGTATGGGATCCTAACTATATTTACTGTATGATGACACCCCACACCACCTTCCATGCACATATTTTCACAAAACAGAGCACACGATAAGCAATGGAGCTGGCATTTCACAGCAGTAATTGCCAAGTTTTCTTCTTGATGCTGCCACTAATCTCTACAATGAACATTGCAGATCCCTGCATCTCCCCTTTGCCTTTGGTTAAACAGGTGAGGCAACTACACTTGACTCCTTTATGGACTATTTTGAAAGATGTTGAAGAAAATTGTACTACATCCAAGTATGATATTTTTCCACAGTATCTTTGCTTAAAAACTTGCCTTCTGTACACTTGATAGAAGTACAAATACAGTCTGAATTTAATGTAAATATTTTCTCCTCTCCTGGCATAAGGGATTCCATCAGTTGAAGAAAAAAATTCAGACCATTAGAGATTAGGGCTATGAGGAAGCTCCAGACTTGAAATACCCCCCCCCCACGCCCCCGCCTCGATCTTTTTTAATTTAAAACCTACTTAAAACCCATTTTCAAGATTCCAGAGCAGTTATAAGGTGCTTTAACATACATGAAACAAATGAAATTATTTTGTAATGAAAGTTCTGTCATACATCATTAGGATCTTCCTCCTACCTATAGGGCCATTTAGAAAGCTGAATAAATCTATCCAGCTTTATAGCTGTCAGAGATGGTACATTAAGTTTACTGGTTCCAGAGTGCCCGATGAAATCCAAACAACAGTATTCTTCAAGTCCAGGAGGTTTTATTTTGTGACTTCCAAATGCTGATGGGCAGAGATCTTCAACAGCAAATCTCAGTTGGCAACCATGAACAGAAGTCTACAAGCTTTAAAGACACATATTTATCACAATACACACCAAAAGATTTAAGTGTTGAATTTGTAGTGAACTTATCCACATTGTTTTTTTCAAGGCACAGAAACCTGGCATTGTGGACCCTTATTTAGTCACAGTCTCCTGCAGTACTGGAATTTACTAAAAACTGCAGGCAGCTGTAGTCAGCTCTCAGATCTCACAACCTAGGTTACTGGAACATTCATTGCCCTGACCAACAGAGTAACTCTTCCAGTATTTACCATCCCCTTCAGCTGGGAGAGCATAGCTACTTGTGGGGCTGCAACATCAGCTTGGCTACAGAATTGCTCAAAATTAAGAAGCACAAGTTATCCATGGAAGCATATATAAAAAGAAATACTAGAGCTTTTGGGCACTTAGGATTTAAATGAAAAATAATGGAAAACAGACACTTTAAATAAAATTATGCATGATCACAGTCCCTTTCTTTTTTTCCTAAAGACACACCTATTGGGTTTAATTTCTAGCATCTCCAGCTGTATCTGTCACTGACTCAGACTTAAAGTTTTTTTCATTCCTATTACACTAGCATCATTTTCTATTATCCCAGTGGAAAAGATGTAAACAAACTAACACATTTATCAGGTTTGGTGTCAGTTCTGTGACATTTTGCTTTGTGCTCTACTGGAAAACTGACAGTTGCTTGATTTCATTTGTGTTTCTACTATTGCTAGTTGAATAATACACAGGGAGTCAAATGTCTTTGAAAAAAAATGTAGGAGGAGAAAAAAATATACGTGAGGTTTAAAATGGAGGAAGCTTTATTTCCTTCTTGGATTAGGACTGTTGTAGTTATGTAGAATATCCAAACAACTAACCCACTCTTTCAAGTTAATTCAATTTCATGGTTTGCCTGCTCTGGTACAAGCAGACTGGGGGGCAAAAGTGCTAGGTGCCTGCCCCCTCACCTGGGAAAAGTAATCACTCCCTATGTTCTGGAAGAATTACAGAACTACCATAATGTTTATATGAACACAAAGATTAAATCTGAAAAAGAGGAACTGAGTATAATGTGTTTCATCATCTGTCCATCAGTTTCCCATGCTTTGTCCTGCTTGAAGAACAGACTCAAAATGTGGTGTGGTTTTTTTTTTTCCCCACTGAAAAATAGTAAGTAAGACAGAGATATAAGGCACAGGTTTCCAGCAAAGAGTTGCAAACCAGACTAGAATTAGTGTACTTAGTTTCTAAATCTATGAATATGTGGGGAAGAAGATGGGGTAAGGGGAACATGTGGAGTTTTTTTCTTAGAATGAAGTCCACCTAGCATCTCCCAAGTGTGTGAAGGGAGACATTAACTCTTTGTGTCAGTGGTTGATCTGTTGTTCTATTTACACTCTCATTCTCTGAGAAACACTGCAGTCTTTAAGCAATTTGAAAATTACAGTTACTTGTAAATTGTCTTAGACTTCATATTAAGCTCAGGTTTTAGCCATCTTTTTACCTCCACTCTGAAAGCAAAACCAGATTCAAACACTGTTGATAATCAGCTAAAAATATATGGACATTAAACTCTGAGGGTCCTCTGTTCCAAAGCATTCTTGGACAAAGGCCTAGATATAGCTACAGGAAGAGATTCCCTTTTCCAAAGTCAGCTTCAAATGACAAGATGGGGAGGTTGATTAAGGCGACACTTGACAAAACAGGAGGTAGAAGTTTTCCAAGAGAAATATCCTTCATTTATCACTAAGTCACCTCTCCACTGCACTTTGTTTTCCATCAGCAAACATTATATAAGTAAAACTCCCCAAAGATCATATGGTAGAGAAATAATTACAGTGCTGTAACTAGTACTATTCCCCCATTTCCTGACTCTGTGTACTAAATTGGCCATCAGCTACTTCAGAAGTGGCTGCTAGAAATGTGTTGCACATTGCACAGTGTTGCTCAATTTTATGTGCTTTAGTAGGGAGAAAGCACACACTCAAACTATGCTTAATGTGCAGAGGGGGCAGAGTAAAAACCCCACGGCTGCAGTTATCTAAAAAAGTTTGTATGTTCTGGTGGAATAGAGAAATGAAAACCTTCTTTCTGACCAGCCTTGCAATTTTTTTCTGGACCATACTGGCAACTTGGCTTCTGGTTTATGTCTCCATCAGTTCTAAAGAATCAGATAAACCCTCCACCCCACTAACTACAAATTAAAGCAGCCTAGTTAACTACTAGAACAACTGGATGAAAATCCAGGGAGACCATAAATTTTGAAAGTATACTGCAGCAAGCAAGTACAAGTTTTTGTACATTCATCTCCTTTCTGACCCAAGCCTCACCAAGACAGCTGTGCTAAACTGTTTGTAAGAAGAAGCAGTGCCAACAGATAGCATCTGCCCCGAAGGCAAACCAACATAAAGAAAGTAATACAGAACAAGGATTAAGAAACACTTTATCATAATCAGTACCTGAATTTCTAAAATGCCTGAAGAAATGCTTGTGCACCAAACTATTTGTCTGACATTTTTCAAATACAGCTAGTCTATGAGTAGAGTTCCTTCTGATGACAGACTTTTTTTTTTGCCTATACCATCCACGGGGTCTTGGCTACAGTAGCACTATTATTTAAGCTTCTTGAGTACTTATATTTATGTAAATTTTATGCTGCATTAAGCAAATCTTGAAAGGGAAGAACTATCTTATCACAGCACAGATAATCTCTATGTCAGGTACAGTATTCTTACTATCTTGAAAAGCTGGTCAAAGCAACAACAAAGAAAAGGTTAAAAAAAAAATTAAATAAAATGTATATAGGTATTTCTATGTCTTTATATTTTAGTAGCCGGATGTAAGGCAGCTATCACCACTCCAGAGAGAAAATGCATTTAACTATTACCTTTGAAATCTTATCATTTACTGTATTAAGAAAAAACCCTACATTTTAAATGTTAAACCTTAAAGAAATCAACTGCATAGATTTTTTAACAACTACACAAAGCCAGAGACATCTTTTCAGGTCTGTCTTAAAGAGATACAAGCAAGGGATGATGAGAACATACCTTTATTGACAGACCTGCATAAAGAAGTTTAAGTTCACAGATTAAAAAAAAAAGAAACCCAAAACTAAACAGCACACTTTATCATGTTGTACAGTAGCCAGGAAAGGAAAAAAAATAGAGAACTAATTCTCATTCCTGGAAGGACGAAGAGTATGAGAGGGGCTCAATCACAGACCACAAGTGCACATCAGAGAAGACTGTGCTCTTTGCCCCTGACTTTATAGATCCCTCACACAAAAGGTGCTTGTAGCCAAGCCACTTAAAGGAGAGGAAGAGGAGAGGCATAAATGTTGCCCAAATATTTTATTACAGATCTGGCAATAAATGTTAGCTGTAAACCAAGATTCACTGTGATGTACTAAAGCAGGCTGCTTATGAAAATCTAGGAACTAAATCTTTTATTTTCTTATTGTTTAAAGCCCAAGAAAAAAATGATTAAGAAAGAGCCTGAGGAAGGTTAACAGGACAGTTTTGCAAATGTTTACAGGAAACTCTGAGCAAGATGAAAGAATTACTGTATCTATTTGATTATCAAACAAATTACAGCTTTCAGCTGAAGCACATTATGCCTTTAGCCAGGCTGGCCCACAGTAACAGAAGAGAAACCTCCTTCCATAATTAGAGCTACACAATAGCTTATTTTTTACCTAAATTGTCCAACTTTTCTAAACATTTGCTACATTTTACTTTGTAAGTGTCCATCCTACAAAGCCCTTTGCTAGTGCCACAGGCTTCCTCATATATAATTATGGAATCAAAGTC